>VYXB01000994.1:1667862-1761593 GCA_013397135.1 Pachyramphus minor
ACTTAGAAAGTATACAAAAATACAAGCACTGATTAAAATAATAATAAAAATGAAGCAATGATGAAGGACCTCTGATAGTGGCTTGGGTTCACAAAGTAAGCAGCAAAAACTACATATGCTCTTATTTTGAAACAGCATACCAGCATACACACAGGCTTAGGAAGAGCCGACACTTGTGTTTCACCCTTTCTAAAACCTCCTAAAAAAAAATGAAAAAGAACTTTGAAGAGGGTATAAATGTAATTCCCTGTTGTGGGGATAAATGTGCATTCATTGCTCTCATCAATTTAAAGGAGATTTTAATGTACGGCTAAAGTTGCAATAATTAAGTTTATCTGCAGTTCCCTGTGGAGCGGAATTCTTTAACAGATGATGAACTTGGGTACATAAGAACCCTTCCATTGTGGAGGGGAATCAAAGTACCTCATTGTTTCAGAGTGCAAACTGCAATCAGGCTATACTGTTCCTTCTGCTATCAGCAGCAACTAACACAGCTTTGTATATAAAAACATTTTCCATCCATGAAAGTTTGGTAAGTATCATCCTTTTTGTATGGTCAACAAAGAAACCGAGGCACAGAATACTCAACGGGCTTCCAAGGACTGCAGCAAAGAACAGGTCTTCAGACTCCATTCCAGATGGATCATGCTGCCTCCTGACAAAACTCTCACTGACTTGAACAGAAACACAGTACGATATTATTCACTCCATACTAAAGATCTAAGGATGAAAGAAGTGTGGAGGTAATTTTCCCCACGGCTTTCCATATCCTCCTCTGACTTGAAGTTTTGGGCAACTCTGTCGTGAAGCCTCCCTGATATCCAAAAAGGATGTATATTTCTGTCCATTTTGATCCAAGAACTTTTAAGTTTTCACCAGCACAGTATTTTCTGTAATAAAAATATTACTGCAAAGAAGAGATCTCGGAACAACGAACAGCATGTTGAACTGAATGCAAAGTGACAAGTCATGCCAAAGTACATTCCCACTTGTGAACGGCATGCGTATCTGTGGTTAGGAGTGGGCATGCAGATCCTCTGTGTCAGAACAAGCAGATCTCACATTCATTGAGATAAAAAAATAAAATAAATAACATAAAGAAATAAATAAAAACCATGAACACCCCTCCTCCCCCAGGAAAAATCCACAAAAATTGATCAACAAGGTTCCCAGATTGAGAGATTGCTCAGACTAGAATATCTGGAGAGATCAACTGATAAGTCAGGGGCTGCCCAAGGTGGAAAAGGATTTCAGATACCTTTGTCCCACATATCTCCCACTGATGGGTTAGAAATGAAGTCCATCCTTGGAGACCTCCGAAGCAAACAGAGCAATCAGGTGGAAGAGCACACGCACTCTATGATGGAACATTCTGGAGGTACCTTTCTTGTGTGCCAGAGATGCTCAAGATGCATCTCACAGATCTGAACAAAACCTTCACCAAAGCTCCACCAGAGAGTTTATGATCCTGTGTACAGAGTTACCTAACTGGGACAGTTTAACCCTAACACACAAACAATAATAGCACAGACATTATCCTATGGGAGTAGTTGAGAAAAGTTTCAGGTCTCACCAGTCACTTCAATTTTCTTCCACTTTTGTGTTTTGGCTTTAATAAAAACAGAATTGTGTCCACTCTCCTCCTTGGCAGCTTGTCTTTAGGAATGTCTGCTAGTATTCTGTGTACCCAGTGTGCTTCAGTAGCTTTGCTGTTGCCTGCAAACAGTCACTGGGCTTTAAATGAAGTGCTGAACAGTACCTCCCAGTGCTCACAATCTTCTGTGGCCTCAAAGAGAGCAAACTCATAGTCTATGATTTTGGCATAAAGCCAAGTACTTCTACATCCTGGGAGTGGGGCAGTAACAGTCTCGAAGGCATCACTGGAGTTACATGGGTAAACGTTGTCTGTGTTCTTTCTAAATAGTCCTCATCTATCCAACTTTCCTTCCAGGTTTATTTCAGGCAAAAGCCATTATGTGAAAGTGCAGACATAAATTCCTACTTAATATTTAACAGAAAAAGGTCTTGTTCACTGCTACCATAAGATCAACACTGCTACTACTGGCCTCAAAAGCTGGAAGGTACATCCTAGCTTGAAATCACATTTATAACATGTTCCAAGTTTCATTCCTGCAATACTTCCCAATTCTAACACAGTTAATTTTATTTCAGTAATGAAGAGCACCAGGAGCAGCATTTCTGCATCTGTTTTAATAGTTAGATTTGGCACACTTGATAATCCTCTAAGTTTCATTTATCTATCATACATTCATCTAGTCAAGGACATATTTTACAGATAATGTTTCTAAGAGTTTTAAATCTGTGGATTTTCAGAAGATATTTTCATAATCTGTGAATCACTGGTCATCTTCTGAAAATCTCTTTTTATTAGAATACTGACAGAGTAGACATATTTAACAAGCAATAAAAAACTTATTTCTGTACACTATACAAACATTCTCCATGCAACACTCATGCTTGATGATACATAGTCTGAAGAAAGAGTAATATCTGAATTTTCCCTTGCCTTTGTGTCCCTGTACCATTAGTAGGGAACACTAATCCATCTCCCTTCAGTGACATATAACGTAGACCCTACAGATTATCTAATCTTAATGAAGCCATTCTCTGCTGGCTTGAGCTGGAGAAACTCCAGTGACTTCAGAGACTGACTACGCTAGAGAGGGGGTCTGGCTCTGTGTCAGGCTCTTGAATCATTTGCAAAGGACTGCTTATGTAACTTCATTATTTTCCTTATCACAATGCAGTGAGGGATAGGGTTCCACAAGCTGGTAGCAGCTCCCAGAGTTTCACACTCAGGCCAGTGCAATTCATGCTGTCCAACAGTGTTGGTTGCTAAATGCTTTAGCAACACTTTTTTTTTTTTTTCTTTTTTTTTTTTTCCACCTAGACAGCGGATGATAGCCAGATTTGCCAAAATATGTAACCTTTGCAACTTGGCTGAATTATAATAAAGTCTTTTTGAAATGGTTTGGGCTTATTAAGCAAAAAGTTCAAGGTTAACTGGAAAAATCCACTGATTTTAGAAAGGAAAAGTGGTCAGTGACCTAAGGTTAATACAAGTGCCTTATGATTGCTGCTGCTGGTCCAGTTAACCAAGCAGAATAAGCAGTTCCCTGGGCTACACGAAAGCAATTTCCAAGTTACTCAAACATCTGTTGCTGATGGGCTCCCAACACAGTCAACCCCATAAAAGGAGAGGACTTTGTACCCTGATCCTTTATGAGGGACCACAACAAAAGAGTTAACAGGAAAGCACACCAAAGCCAAAAATTACTTCAGACAGACACGCTTTTTTCAGGCTTCCAGTCCAGGTCTCTTTACACAGCTAGACAGTTGAGTTGAGACTCCAAACACAATTAGTGTGATTAGTGCACAAGGCTTTCAGTCTACCTGTTTACACTTCTCTTCCAAGTTTCCTTCACCAGGCCCTGAGGAGGCTGTAGTTGTCCTAGCTGGCAAATCCTCACCCACCCAACTATGCATCGTCTGGGTTTGACAAACAGGAAAGTTGATATTATTTAAAGAAAAGATTTCAACTCAATCTTCTAAACAGTACACGTTATCTTTTTGCAGAAGAGTTTTAGTCAGTTTCTTGCTTAATTTCAAGTAACAAAAAGCATTATTTGATATCATCAGAAAAGCATTCCTTTCAGCAGAGGGCAGCACTGG
Source organism: Pachyramphus minor (assembly GCA_013397135.1). Lineage (NCBI taxonomy): Eukaryota > Metazoa > Chordata > Aves > Passeriformes > Tyrannidae > Pachyramphus > Pachyramphus minor. The sequence goes on from VYXB01000994.1 coordinate 1,671,556, forward strand.
CTCAAAATCAAATTCAGCCACAACTCTCAGGCTTACAGATCATCCCTTAGTTCTCCTAGAAGGCTTTGCTTTGGCAACCTCCTGGTGGCCTCCATAACCACCTGAAAACATCCACTGAGGTGCAGGGCCCAGGCAGTGCTGAACTGTCACTTGCATCTGGCCAGCCAGGAGTAGGGGAATAGGTGCATCTCCCTGCACCTACCCTCACAGACATTTCTAAGTTCAGAGGAAGAAACAGTCAAAAATTTATAAACTCCTGTCTCCAGTCTGGGCATCAGTCTGATGGACCATCACTGCCTTCAAATGCCTTATATCATGTGATCCGCCTGGGGAAGATCCTCATTAACATCACTTTTCATGAACAATCATATTCTGTATGAATCATACACTTCAGCATCCAGGCTAAGGCAAATGTGGTTTGTAATAACTTAAGGCACACTGGAACAGAGAAGCTCTCTCATGTCATTTTGAATTACACTAAACTGCAGATCAAATATAGATCCACTGAGATCAGAGGCAGCACTTACACATTAGGCAGCTTGTATTAGCACACATGGGCTTCAACTCTCCAATGAGTGCAGCTGATGTTAAGTGAGTTATTCACATCGACTGAGAGTTTGCAGGCTTTAAGCAAGTGTTATTTCAGTGTACTTTCCAGCACACAACCAAGTGTTAGCTGGCACTAAGCTAACAAACTATCTACCAAACCAAACCTCCTGCCTGTTCCTTTTTCAGGTCTAGAATCAGCTGGGCATGGACATCCATATTACTGATATGGAAATATGAAGCACAATGGCTTCAGCAGTTTATACATAATCCAAGCATGTTAACTTGAGGACAAGCTTTTTAAACACACAGTTTTCCCAAAAGACTTGTATGAGAATATGCTGTTCACATCCATATGCTGAAAAGGAAGAATTTGTTTAACAGATTAAATACAGAACTCATGTACAGATTAAATCCATACTGCCATTGTGTTTTACACAGCACACACTTTATATATCACAAAAGGCTTTTACAAGCCAGAGATGGTTGTGTTATAAGTGTCAAAGGCATCTCAGAAAAGTGACAGAAAAAATGATGCAGCACTGAATCATCACATATTGCAGTTACTGTGCCATAATGGATTACAACTCCTTATATGAGTTGTTCTTTTGTGACCTGGGCAAAGGAAAGACCACAGTAAAAATGTTCATTGTTTCCTGAGAACCAGATGTTACCCCAGAAATCAAGTTGATGAAGGCTACCCTGAGTAACTGTGTTCATTACAAAATGACATCTGTCGCAGAAACGGGTTTCAGGATTAGAAACAAAGGTTACATTTCATTAACAACTGAGAAACTTTTATTATAAACCTGGCATGACAGAAGTCTGAATTCTGAGGCGAAAGTTCCCACATATAAGCTAAGAAGGAAGAAAAGCTACCGAAATCATACAGTTTATAATGTAAACATGCACTTTAATCTGCACAGATTTTTGAAACAATAGAGGAAGTGCGGAAGACTTACCTGTCACAGTCTAAACAGCTCTACAATGCATCATGTAAACATCACCTCTAGACTTGATTTTCAAAATAGATACATCACCTCTATTTATGTAGGGGGGGGGTGTGTTTGCACTAGCTCTTCTAGCAAACATAATATGTGCTTACATTGCAAACTGCTTTCAACTCAAAGAGTACTAGAAGGCTGTATAAAGTGAAGAGAATAATTTTAAAGAAACCTACCTCAGCACCATATTTCCAACAAGCATGTGATGATTTTCTGGTCACTAACACTGGGTAAAAGCCATTTTCCTTATACTGCGTACACTAAAAACATTTGGGCTCTCATAGCTCTGTAGCATCAAATTCAAAACAAACAGAAAATGAGGGATACTATTTTGGAAACACAGCTAGGACACAGAGATCCTTTTTGTTCTAATAGCATTAAGTCAAGTAAACACTGAAGTCCACCAGGTGCCATTTCTGATGTACTACACTCTTCTTCTTAGCACTGACTACGTTCAAATGGCTGAAATGAGTTCCTCTGAGCATTTAGACTGAGTTTGATTTCTTTAGGAAAATCCTTTTGCTAAAAGGCTGACCTCAGCAGTATGGACATAGTCCTATTTAAGACTCCACAAGACTGAAATGAAATCCTAATGCCTGCTTCTCTGGTAACTTGGCTCACCAGGAGATGTACAAATCCAGTGCAGGAATATTGCAAGAGTGCTAAAGAAACCTCTGACCCAGAAAGAAAAGGGCCTGTGGCTGGGGAATACTAAAACAATCTGCCATTCAAAAGCATGTCTGCAAACATCCTCTTTGCCACTGCTACTGTAACAGGCCATGACCAACAGCATTTATTGCTCAACACCAGTAAAGATAATGCCATTTCAGCTCCCTAAGAGGCTTTGGGAGTGTTTTTACACTGAAGCTTCTGTCCCAGAGTTGCTGAATTCAGCCTGCTGCTAGATGGAAAATTAAAACTTCAAGAGATTTTAGAGGCCTCATGGCATCATGTTGCAAAGGAGCCCAATTTCATTTTCTTAGAGTCATTTGCTATCCTGTCTATCACTGGTCCTGCTACAGATATCACAGCAACATTTTATCCAAAGGTGTTCTCAGTTTTATTGATAGATAAGATTTCCTTATCAAAGTGACAACATCAATATTTCTCAAGAAATTACCTTAAGGATTACTAGTTAAAGTAGTAAATACATCTTCATTGCCTGCTTTAGCTTATGAAGAATTTGTGACCTGACGCTTTCTCTCTGAAGTCTTCCTCATCTTCTGGTATAATTCAGAAACAGTTTCTCAATCAGGTTTTGGGAAAAAATTTGATCCCAGATTAATTTTCTTTGGATACCCCTAGACTTCACCAGTGGTGCCAATCCAAGGAGGGTCCTTCCCTGAGGTAGTGAGGGGGGACAATATTCATGCAAATCACAGTAAAACACAAGCACTCTCCTGGGCTTTTGAACCTTTGCAATGGTTCTAGTTTCTTACCAAGTCCCATCCAACTGTCTGTATTCAAGGGCAGCTTGCAGTGACAAGTGGGACAGTTGAAAGAAGAAGTTTTCCCGGCTACATAAGTGGAAGGCAGAACGTGACAATCATGTGACACAAGGCTGCCCATAACATGTAAAAATGCCTTCAGGCTTGTAAAATAAAACCACAGTAGGAATGTTTCATCGACAGAGAAGCCAGTCAGGACATCAGACACAAAGGTAAAAATTTCTTCTGCCCTGAGATTAGTAGTCCAAATACCAATCCAGATCTTGTTATTTATCACTACGACCAGGGCCTGGCTGGTTAACAAGACAGTAGGCATTGTCAATGGCCCTTCACCTCAGAAGTCCTCGTTCTCCTTCAGTCTGTACAAGCTCCTCCTAAGCACTAAGATCCTGTATGCCCTCACAGTTGATTCCACACCCTCAAATTCTGGGCACTCATGTTTAATAAAAGTTTCCATTCAGCTGAGTCTTGGATAGGAGACTTCTGCAGGCTTTGGCCAGAGTCAAATCAGAAGCCTTATTCTAATTTCCATTCTCAAACTGATGGCTTTTTTCCAAGATCAAAGTATTTTCTCATACAGAGTCCATGCCTGTCATCTAAATTCAATAAGCACTCTACCTACGTAAGGATTGCACAATAACTTTGTTGTCAATGTGATAACATGATACAGTTACTGATTTAATGTCCTCAGATCAGTCATTTCTGTGTGGTAATTAATTGGCCTTTGTAAAATTATTTCATCAAATCTTTAGCAATTTCCAGAGAAAATTCAGCAATAACACCCTGCTAGAGAGGAATAAACCAAGGCACAAGAAAGTCAAGTGTGCATCACACAAGGTTAGATGCTACCACAATCAAAATCAGAGCTCAGTTATCTGAAATCCTGATCTGTGCCCTGCCCACTGATCAATTCTGACTGGGGAAAAAGCAGCAAGCTGGCTGTATGTGTGGGAATTACCAACAGGCGCTCTCCTTTCGCTGCAGCCACATCCCATCCAAGTCTCCATGTAGTGCTACAGGGCCTGCTCCTACCTTGTGGCTTTTGTTCAGCATGGAGGGCAAATGTCTTCACCTTTCTTCCAGCACTGCTTGCAGGAAGCAAATCATAACCTGAATGCAGGGTAAACACCCACAAGTGCTAACAGTCTTTAAAACAAGACAAATATTTACCCGTAACACACTGTGGATCACCTTATTTTAAAGCTAAATCTTGACAATTATTTTAACTGTACACAGTTCATGGCTACTATCAGCAGCTTAAATGGTTTCTTCCCTGAGAGGGGATCACGGTATTTTGTCAGTGACAGTCTTTGGTATCAACTGCATGTTCCTCAAAATACATCACGTTTTTCTTGTGTTAACAGAGCTTATGTTTAACTACATATGTCATTCCATACAGGAACATAAACTGGTTTGTGCACAACAGCATTTCCTTTGACTTTTTCTGATTTCACTAGCTACAAAACATGATCTGTAGTTCAAGCCAAGTGTCAGATTGGTTGAGTGTGCTCATTAAGTGTGCTCAAGTAGTCATACCAAAAATGCACAAAGTTATTAGTAAAGCTGTATCATTCAGTTTGAAAAAAGCTTTGGATTAAATTACATTTTTGGCTCTATTTTCCTCCAGTGCCTTAATGCTAGGAGGCTGGGAATCTCCATGATCACCACACATAGTAAATAGCAGTAGTGGACAGATGACCAATAATAAAAGCATAATCTCAGCATTGACTGAAAATATAATCCACTTCTTGAACAGACACCTTGATTGCTACCATAGGATCATATCTGCACAATTAATTGCCATGTGCACACAGCAGCCACATACTTTGCCCACTGACAGAGATCACCAGCATAAGTGAAACTTGTTTTACCTGCTCCTGCTCAAAGGCAAAATCCAGACATAACAGCATGGTTGTCACACACACAAATGCTATTTGCTTTAAGATAGCATTCAGTAACTCAAACTTGGGTAAGAAGGACATGTGGAACCATGTTTCTTGGGGAAAAGAGCCCCTGCCTCCACGAGTAGCTGAGCACTGTCATCACTGTCCCACCAAGTCAGCCACAGTCGTCCATGTGGACCGGACCACACCAGCCAAGAGTCCTCAGTACCAAAAATAATGTGCACTCCTGACAGGTTGCAGGAGCTGAGCTGATTGCACTGTTAGTCTCAAGTCCAGATCCTATTCAAAAACTACCTTATTTTACACTTTTTACAGGCCTCTTGTGGCACTTCAATGTACCAAGACGTACTCAAGATAAAACTGCTTCTTTTCCCTCCCCCCAATAATCTCAACTACCTTCTCCATTTTTAGGTCATCACTGTGTTTACAATTCATGGTCTGCTTGACATGTAGAAAACCTCAGATCTTGAAGGCCACCATAATAACCTCCACAAGGGCAGAATCTTCTGATGCTTACATGAATCTTTATTCATTTCAAAAAAAGGTATTTCTTTTTTTTTTCCAAGTTATAGTCCCAAAAAAACCAAGGGCAATTTTTTAATTGTATTCTTCAGAACATTTCACCTGCCACCGTTGGCCCTTGATAATCCAGTTCACTACTGCATAATGAATTTATTAGTCTGTTAACTATAGTCTTGACAGACATAATGGCTAATGATTGCTTACAAATCCTTTGCTGCACTGTTTCTTCTAAAGCCTGTGGTTTGTACTATGTTCTCAATAAAAGCATAATAGAGCAACGGTATGATGAAATAAAGATCACCTGGGCATTCGTTTTTAGCAGCCTAAGTTAACTTAACTGTGTAATAGTTTATTTGAAAGCTACAGGCATCAAAGGCAAATCCAAGTCACATGCAGGTTTAATAAAAAGATTCAGCAATCTCTTGTCAACCCCAAGGCTCTTGCCCAAGTACTGCTCAGGTGGAGTTTGCTGGAAGTTTTGCCAGAGCTCTGCAAGTCATTGAAAGAGACAGAATGAGGGACACCACGCTGTGAAAAACCACTCCCCACATCCCACAGGGAGCAGCCAACTCCTTCAGCTACACCAGATACTCCTCACTCCACTTTGCATGCAGCAATGATGACCCCTAACGGTGGAATATTTCTCCTGAAATTGCTGAGCAATATGCAGAGACTTTGCTTTTCAATATGTATTTCTACTTCAAGTAATTACAACTCACCCTCACAGATCACCAGCAGAGGAAGCTGCTTAAGGTTAACAGAGAAGCAGCTGCTTTGACTGCTCAATTCTTTTTGATTTTGGATAAGCAAACATTAAAATGTAAATGCATATTTCAGATCTAAGTCCAGGATTTAAAGTCTCCTTTTTTTCCCTGAGGCAGACTATCTTGCAGAAGCAAATTTCAGTTACACTGTTGTGAATAATCCCTGCAGAAAGTCTTCAAGAAAAGAGGACGAGACATTTTTCTCCAGAACCAATCATCTCTATGTGAGCAAGTAAACAGCACACACCCAAACAGCCTCTCTGAAGCTTTGTTTCATCTATCACATAATGCTGCAGTGGCAGCACATTTGAAACCCAGTGATCTTTTCACTGGAATGAAATAATATTAGAATAACATATGATTTTATAACTTTGGAAATAATGACATTATTTTCAAGTTGGCATTTTATTTGTATAGTGTCAAATTCTCATACTATTTTTACATTCTGGAATTATTAGTTTGGTGGTTTGTTTATTTGGTTTTTTTTAATCCAAGCACATCTCAAAGTCTTCCACTCCTAGTAGGAATAGAAAGTAATTTTAATTTCTGTTACACATGCCAGGTACATAAAACCAAGTCTCACTTTTCTACCGGGAGAGATGAATATCCCTATCTTCCCCATTTTAGCTTGCCTGACACTTGCATCTGAGCAAGATAAAGAACAAGGTAACTATTACTGAGGCCTGACCTAATTGTGTCAGTTTTTTCCAGGTAGAGATAAACACACAGCTCTTAAAAGAGAAGGGCTGAGAGCCCCTGGCAGCTAACTGATTTGTTTACCTTCTTTTAACAATACTGTAACACTGAAGTTGTGCTACATTTCAGTCTACAAAGCACAGAGCCTCCACCTAAACAAGAAAACACCTAGAGATATTTCCAGACTACTTAAGAAAAAGCACATTTTGAAACTATCATCTCTTTTTGCTTGGTAAGAGGAGCAGTAAAGTCACACAGACATTAAGTACCTACTAGGAAAAAAATATATGAAGACATGCTCCAAAATTGGGTCATAGTGAGTTGACAGTTTCATTTGGACAGCGAGGTATGCAAAATCAGGGTTTTTTCTAGTTAAAGAGTTTAATCACTGATTTTTTCATTACCTTTATGACAGGTTTGTTTAGGTTTTTTTCTCCTTTTTGAAGACTAATAATTACTGCATCACTTTGGCTTACCTTTCTCACATCTGAACTCTTTGGTTCTGTTGTCCAAGTTATAATTCTAGATACAGCAAGCCTTGTCTCACTAGAGTTTCCAAAGTCTGTTGGATCCATCTGTCTTGCCAAGGATTCAATATACTTCAGGATAGCAACTTTCACCTGAGAAATAAAAAGGGGATTTGTTAAACTCAGGGGTTGGGAAAGATGGATTTATCCCACAATAAACAGATACCACAATAGATTGACAAGACTCATGTCACACATGGCAAGCAGGGGGAGAGAGGGAAGTATTCCTGTGACATATCTACAACATCCCAAAAATCAAGAGCAACTTTCTACCACAGATATATTTTGTGTAGTAAGAGTCTGGAATGGAATATCAGAACTGGCTTGAAATGGTACATTTGCAAAAGCAGATCAGAACTCCATCACGCTGTTTCCACCAGCAGCTATTGTTCCAGACGCCAAACTACAGCTTTTGGGTTCAACCCAAATGCCTGATGCTGGAGTCTGAAAAGATCCAACATGTGGGTGATTGAGGAAAGAACACTTGAGTCATCTGGCATCCCATATATTCCTGTCTCTGGAAGATAAACGTATACGAATTCCAGAATTTATGGTGTTCCTATGGCCTGAAACAGCAACCTTCTAAAAAAACAGACTGCACAACAGTATCCCTCAGGGAGGATTCAGTAACAGAAAACTCTGAGGGTTTTTTTCTCCAAACCTTACACATGCTACACCTGATTTGTGCAGCAAGTACTTGTTAAGGTCTGCCTGGGATCCCAGCTTCCCAGATGTTCAGAGTCTGGTCCCTTCTGTCCTGCACAAACAGATTTTCTTCCCACCAAGATCAGGATGCAGAGGAATTCCACAGCTAAATTTTAAAATGTTCCATGGTGCTTAAAGTCCAACTCTCAGTGACTTGTGATGAGTTATAGGGGCCTATTTTAAAGATATTTACATTTATTAAAATGGAGAATGAGAGAGTTAATCAAAGTTGCCAATATAATTTCTGTATCATGCATGCACTTACAATTAATCACCTTCTCATGAGCTCTATGCTTTATAGTATGCCTGACATGGCAAGGTAAGACAAGCATGTCAATGCTTTAGTGAAATGGCGTTTGATACTGACCTTCAGATTTGGTGTTTGCGTCTGATCTACAATAAACCTCATCAAAATGTTAAATTGCTGATCAAATGGAAAAGAATCCCTGTCCAAAGAAAGCAAAGGAAGGTAAAATAAATTTTTAGGACAAAATTAACTCAATACATTAAAGCTTACGCACCAGAATTCAACATTTACTTGTCTTCTTAACTTCACCATCAACCAGAGAAACTCCAAGTCTAAGGATTAGCTGATTATTGACAGGATACTAGAGAAAAGTTATAAATCAGTAAATTTAGACACTATTACTCTATCTAGTCTCTGTACACTTCTCCAGCTTTTGGCACACCATTCCTTCTTCATTTCAGACTCTGCTTTGTTCCCTTATCTCTAGGAGCAGCCTGGTTTATCTTGCTCTCGGAGTTCATACCTGGCTTTGATTTCTCTCCTCTTTTTTCCTACTCTACCCTCTTTTCTCCTAGATTACTTTTTTTTTTTTTAATTATCCTATTTTCCAGAATGACTTGAACTTTATTGTAACAGTGTCCTGTGCTGGACATCCTTCAGAAAGGACATGGAGCACAGAATTGCGTGAACATCACAGTAGCATTCAAGGTCTGATCTTGCTGCGACTGTTATTTGCTGTTTGAACAACATTAAAGATGCTCCAGACTTTGTGGTCAAGTCCCTTTCATATTCCGAATACTGCAAATTTTTTGTACCTGTCAGTCCAAAAAAAAATTGATATCTAAGTGCACACCCCTGCAAAACTCCCAAATTAATCAGTTACATACTTTAAAATTTATGCTTTAAAGTTATTTATTTAGAAGAGAGACAGGCCTTTTCAATTCAATGCTTGAAATACTGTGACATAACTTTGTTCTCCTCTATTCTGGTATTCGTAACGACTGAGCCCTTAAAATTATACAGCACTGCTGGATTTCTAAAATGTTCATGCCTTCTTGTAATCCTGAAAAAAACCTCCATAACATTTGCCATCTGAGTACTCTACCTGGTGACATCCAGAGCTTTTTGAACTTTTGCCTGCACAGACCCCAGCAAATCTGCTCCCATTTTCTTTAGCAACTGGGTCAGGAGAACAAAAAGCCAGTCCTGCAAGTCATCTTTATGAATGATGATGAAATCAACCAGGGTTTCCAGAAACATGCTGAAGACCTATAAACAAAGCAAGTGTCACAAAAAGAAATACAGTGCCTTAAATAAAAATAATCAAAGGGAAGGGGTTTACAATCTGAGTTTCAGGCTGACTTTGTTATAAACAGTTTTATGAATGAATGGTTTTAGTAAATACACTGCTCTGGAAAAAAAAAAAAATCAAACAAGACATGTCTAAAATGTGTTGTATTAAAATACCACATGAAACGAATGAAGGAAGGGGGTAGAAAACACTTACTCTCTGTAGTGAATTCCACGGCAAAGCAGGCCATGCAACAAAACAAACCACTCGTTAGCACACATAGTGATCAAGACTGGTGGTTCAGATGCAGTTTATCAACAGATAAAAGACACATTCATTGGAAGTTTACATTTTCTTAAAACACAACCTCTTCTCAGCTGAACTACTTTATACACCTTATATACCTTGGATCAGACCCAGTCTCCTCAGTCATGAAAGTAACGTATGTTTATATACATTTATATGAACAAAGTTTGCACGTGTTTAACACCACATCTAATTAGTTTGTAGCAATAATTCTATAAAAGTAGTGCAGATAACAGATCACTGCTGCCACAAAGGATATACTTGAGTCCAGATTGCAATAAACTCTCACCTTCCTCAGAAATTGGAAATATTTTCCAAACAAATAGTTACACTTTCACTCTGCACAACACATACCAAACCCTGCCTGCCCAGGTAATTTCCCCCTGACCACTGCTTATTAAAACTGGTTTACCAAGTGGTCTTGAAGTACAAATATTTACACAAACTTATTCTTTCTCAAATTGTATTTAACCCAACAGCAGATGTTTTTACCCAGACACTGGTTGCCCTAAACAGCAAACCTCCTAAGGAAAGGGTATGAAACTCCCTTTTCCCTTCTCCCTGCTCCCACTTACCTGTCAACAGAAGACCTTTGGGTCTGAACATGACTATGGACCCAACCTCCCCATCCTCTAGCCCACTTTTTTCCAAGAAATGCTTGTAAATTCATGCCACACCCTTTAACTTCAAAGGTCAGTGTTATAAAGAAGACCAAGTGCTATATGAAAGACTTTAATTGGGAGATTCAGAACATTATCTTGGGGAGACCCCATACTGCTCCCAGGTATATCCAACACACAAATCCCAGGGGCTGTGATGCTCATGACCCTTCATGGACCACCAGGAGACTCCCTAGAGAAGTGCAAATAAAACTGAACTTCTAGATCCAGGAGGTGACCTCTGAAAGGTTGCTCCTTAGGAAGCATGGAGTGACTGGTTCCTAGCAACGTAAGAGAGACTGAGACACATCCCTTCCTTGTAAAACAGATGAAAATCAAGGAGATTTATAAATGCCAGTTTCCCCCAGCAGATGGCAGGGGTAGAAATACAAACCACTCATCTTGGAACAGTGTCAAATGTGCACACATAGGAATGTAAGAGCACGAGCCAAGTCTTTGTGATCTTACCTTGCTGTGAGGGTCAGCAAACATGCGAGTAAATATTTCACAAAGCCTTTTTAACTCGACTCGGCTGAAATACATAAGTAAAATATGATATTAATGCAGAGATTTAGTTGAAGGGGAAAAAAAAGCTAATCAATATTAACAGCTGAAAGATTTTACTGTTACTTCAACAATGCTTCTGAAAACTCTGTATATCTAGGCAAAGCCTCAACTGGCACTCCAGCTGGGACTACCAGTTTCACATGAAGAAATCTAATAAACATTTATTTTTTTAAAATCTTAAGTCAGACATTTGGATTTTCTGATGTGTTTATTTTCTTCTGTATTCTGGATTTCAGAAGACAAATTGAAATGTGTACATTTGGGAGGCACAAATGTGCCTTAATTAAATTTAATTTCTGCCTGAGTCAAGGTCACTGAATCACTGAATCATCTGTCTTTTTCAGCTTAAGAATAGGTTTCTCAAGTCTCATTTGTGTCAAGGGTTTCAAATTTCCAAGTAAACTGAGAAATTTAGTGTTCTCTGGTTATACACTAATCAAATATTTTGGTCTAAATTCTCAGCTGTTTCAGTAATATCTGTCTAGAATCACACATTATTAACAGATCAGAACAGACTCTACAGTCTGACAGTAAGCACATTTGGGAGAAAAATACATAGAAATTGAAGACAGATCAACAAATCATCAGAAGATAATTAAATCAAGGCACAGTCTAAGTTCCTGTTATTAAGAGACTAGTAGGCACACAGTAGTGCTCTTTTTACACAAGGAGAAAAAAATGCAGCATGAAATGCTGAATTTGAGTCACATGCAGAACTCTTTGGTGCCAAAGCTCTTAGTTGCAATGTATTGAAAATAAAATCTTAGCTTTCCTTCAAGGCAAACTGGCAAAGAATACAGAATCTTTGCTCGTTTATGGTGCAAACAAAAACAGAGCAAGCTAGTTAAGTGACATTTCCTGCATACTGTGGATGCAATTAGATATTTTTCACAATTACTATGAAACCAGAGCAACTAATGAAATACACACTGATTGCTCAGAGAACAGTTATTGAAGGTTTTGTCTACAGGTAACATCTTTCCAGACTGACATTAATTCTACACTCCAACGATTTCTCTCTTTCTAAAAATAAGCCTTGAACAGGACAGAAGATGCTAGTAGTCTACACCTATTTTATGTTAGATTATTTATAAGTAACACAAGACTTTTTTTCAAATAAATCTATGCATGAAAGACTGATCAAATTTTAGAAGGGCACAAACACAATGGTTTTAAGAGTCCGACAGAGAGGAAAAAGTCTTTGTAACAACATCACAGTAAGCTGTTAGGTTAGTTCAGGATGAGGCTGCACAGTCTCAAAATGACTATAACACTGTCCTGACTTCATGTAGTTTGCAGCTCTCTGAATGAACGCCTATTTATTACTCTAATGAATTTTCCTTCTGGACAAAGGTTATAGAAAGCCATCAAGTATAAGCGTGTCTGTTTCTAAATGCTCACAGACCGAGGTAACAACGCAAGCACTAAACTGCAACAGACAGTGGGAGAACATTTCCTTAAGGGACTCACTGGCCTTGTTTTGCTTAGAAGACCTTAGGAGGAGCCCTTAGAAAAAAAGTAGGTCACATGAAGCTGTATGAAACAAAGACGGTAGGTAAGTGCCCTTCCACTTTGCATGCACATCTCTGGATATGCAAATCCCAGCTAATATAGGATCAGCCATCTTTCAGTTCAGAATACTAAAGAAAACCCAGCCACATCACTGCCTTTTATTAACTTGTTATACCACAACAGAAGATACAAGGTTTAATTTGAAGACAGACTTGCCCCTTGGACTAATGACCTTGATGATGTTCTGCAAGATGCCGTGGGAACAAACAGGATGATAAAATCTAATCATTAAAATGGGCACCAGATCAGCTCTGAACCAAGGAGGAAGCAGATCAAAAGAAAACCAAACTGAAATATAGAGAACTAAACCCAGTATCAAATTAAAAAAATAACTGTGCAGAGCCATAGTTTCTGGGACAGGTTTAAAAATTATTCAGGATCAAAGCTAAGACAACTTGCTAGCTTGAGGGACTAGTGACAGCAGCACAGTTCAAACACTGCAACCAGCAGGGTTGAAATCAATAGTTTAATTCCACCGGCATTTCTCCTAAGAGCTACTGATCTGGATAAATAGCCCATCACCAAAACTTCTCAGCACTTCCTTCCTTGCAACTGTCCCCAACAGCACTCCAAACCTTGGTTATAACCCTCACAACACCTTCATGGCAAAATCAAAGTCTCACCCAAAATTTTCATGAAAGTATATGAGGTGACACAGTTTTTCCAGACAGTTTAATAAAGAAAAAAGACAGCACATGTGCAGGTAGTATTAAGAGACTCAGAAATAGACCACATCAAGAAGCATTTCTGATCTAGAGACTAACTACCCATTCTAAAAACCTGTACCACTTCCCATTTAAGGAATTTATCACATCATGTGAAGTGCTAGAATATTTTTATGATGGCAAGAAAACAACTTTTCAAGGCCTGCTCTCAGTACATTTTCATTCAGACTGTTAATGTGAACCATCAAATACTTTCAGCCAGTGTGAAGCCCCTTTAAAACTGAAACAATTGCACAAATCCAAGTAAGCAGGCTATAAATCCTGCAACAACCACTTATAAACTTGGCCATAATTTAAGACCATACTACTCGTAACAGGAAAATAAAATTGCCACAGCTATTTGTGAATGTTATCTTCAAAGAAGCCAAGAGATAAACAGCTTTCACTTTCACCATAAACTAAGGATGAAAAGTCTATGGCCTGAGAGCCAGTTGTCTAGTTAACATGACCTGTGGCCATAGGGAGTTTCCACATAACTACTACATAATCAGAACACCTCTTCTAAAGTGTGACTTGTCAAAGCTTTTTGAAGGGTTTTTTGTGGTTTGCAACAAGAAAAAAGGTCTGCCTCTCCTACCATAAGCAAAGTTTCAGAGTTGGTACACGTACTTCATTGCCCTAAGAATATTCACTCTACATTATACACTTAAATTTATAGGACATGAGTTTCTGATATAAGATTTTTCAAGAGTTATAAACAAGATCTATAATTACAGCCTTCAGAGTCAAAGTATATCCAGCGTCAACACTGTCTGATCTCAGCTTTGAAACACACACGCCCTGACTCATTTTAGAGTAAGTGCAATGTTTGCTTTGCCAACTAAATTGCTGTGGAAAAAAATACTGAAAGTTTGAACAGACTAAGGTAAAAATGGTACCACCCTTTGAGTATGTTTACAATATCATCCTTGTGGGAAACATCACTGTGCTGCTCCAAGCACCTACCACTGGAGGTCTTCGTGAGACAGAGGAAGGCCAAGAGAAGGTAGCATGCCTGCCTGAGCCCTTTCTACATTACTGCCACAATTTAACGCAAATGATAATGATGCCATGGCAGAAATTTTTCCAAAGGTTAACAGAATTCCTACACTGTGGAGACAAAGCCTTCACAGCCACAGAAGATACTACCTGTCTCCATACAGCAGGTACATATTACTGACTTCTGACTACAGCCATCTCTGAAGAATTACTGACAACATAAAACTATGAAGGTCACCTCAGTGTCCGCTGGCTTTTCAGTAAATTCTGAAGACCTATGAGCCCTTCCTTCCTTTCAGACCAGTTGGAGCTGGCACAGTGGTTCAGGACCTCAGCCACATCTTCTGTCTGCCGCAGGTAGTGTGGAATGCCCCCATTCCTGGAGCCATAGGAGCGCTCTGAGCAAGCGCTTGATGCGTCACTGTTGGCATCATCATCAGAGTACATCCCATAGGGTTCATATCTTCTTCTCACTGGCTTTTTCTGGAAAAGGGGAAACTCAGACTTAACAAGTTATACGTAGTTACATCAATGCCAAAAGAAAAACATTCTATTTGTAATCACTAAGAGGAAGATTAATGCTACTGTTATAGTGACATACGTGTTTTAAAGACGTCACCATGCACTGCCTGCTTACCTCTCACAGTAGAGCAAGACAGATCCCCTTGATTTTAGTGACTAAGGGGAGTAGGGCCTGCCTTCCCCAGCAGGAAAGCAAGATATTTGTGCCCAGTGGAATTAGTTACCGGTAACAAAATTAAATGTTGTTTTATTGGCAATAATGGTCAGTTCCATTGTTGCAGATGCCATGATGACACAACCTCTACTTCAAAAAAAAAAAGAAAATAAGGAAGTAAGAGCTGAAAGAATCTGCACTGGCATGCACAGTCACTTTCACATTGATAATGAAGTGACTCTAGAAATGCACTAATTATAAGAGATAGCAATTTCTCTGTTAGTTTGGGCTAGGATTTTTCCAGAGGCTGCCAAGGGAGTTGAGTACTCAAATCCCACTCATTTCCATAGCATGGCATTAGAGGACCTAATTCCCTTAGGTACATCTTCGACAACCCTGACTCTTCCAGAAGGAATATTAGAATAATTATGGCAGTAAAACAAAATCTTAAATGAACCTTAACAGGACAGGGTTGACAAGGCAATGTATCAAAAAAGATCATCTATATTCTAAAGTGTTTGCTACAGAATTCCTTCCAGTGTCCAGTCCTGCAGTTCTTAGACTTGTGAAGCCAGCAGATTTTTGCTTCCACTAGGACTGGAGGATTGAAGCATAGAAATTAACTCAAGTGCAGTATCATGGGCGTTAGCAACAGGGTGGGGAGAGTTGGAAAGTAGAAATAAAAAGTCAAGAAAGCACTAGTACCTTGCTCCTGGAGTCTCCTAACAGCTGTAGGCAGGAAAATATTGAAGGGTGGGAAAAAGCATAGAGAATTATGTCAGAAGCTTATGTAGGGTTTGTTTATGCAACAAAAATGTATAGCAAATGTGTCTTAGCAAATTAAAAAAAAATACAGTTTACGCAAAATAAAAGTGGGTATAATAACGCCTGACTGTCTCCTAACTGTTGCACTACTTGTATAGCCTACAATTTCCATAAGGGAGCTTGGAAGTGAGATTATCTGTTTTTTAGGAACAGATCTATATACAGCACCTCTTTGCTTACTTTTCAGAAACTCTGCACTGAAAGATACCAGCGGTTTTGGTGATGATTTCTTTCCCCACATATTATTAGTAGCATTTCATTTTAGGGTCTTACAAAGAAATTCTGATGTGAGGAATCCACTATCTACAGTACAGCACATTTTATCAACTTCACTTGCCAAGTTCTCTTTCAACCCACAGTTCTTATGCCACACTTTTTTGAAGATTAGCTTCTTTTAAGACCCCGTGGCTGGCACCCCTGGCTTAAAGGCCTTACTTAACAGGGAAGTTTCCATCACCCTTTGAGGTCTTCTGACAGATCTTAGCACTGATTCCCAGTATAGCCACTGTGGGTTTAGGCCAAGTCCTGCTCAAACAGCAGCAGTGGATCCAATGGGATTTGTACAGAGGGAGTAGAGGTCACACAAAATGACCCACTGTTTTTTGTTTAAATGGAGAATTTGGCTGAAGCCATCTCTGGAGAAGTTCTTTTCATTTCCTACTACACGTAAAAGAAAACTCCTCTGAAAACAAGGCTACGGGGTAAAAGCTGGCATCACATTACTCTCTCAAAAGGAGCCTGCACAGGGCTTGTAAACTGCCTGTTGTGAGAAGGCAACCAAGAAAAAGAGCAAACTGGGGTGGTGGGAAAGAAAGGGACAGTAACATTGCATTGCATCCCCTAAAGTCATACAAATTCAGATTGATTCATAAAGTCAGCAGCACCACCTGGTTTCCAACTAGACTTCAGTATTTCCCTTTTAAAGTGTTCAACCCTTCAAGATTTTAACATTGCAGTATAATGTTCCTTAATTTATAAGACGAAGTATTTAAAAGCGAACTCTGTAAATCTAGCTGAAGATTAAGTCACACCCAAAAAAATCTCAGGGCTCAGCAGTCAATTGAAACACTGTGACCCTCCTCCCTCAGGAAAGCTGTATTCAGCAGTTGTTCACATGCAAGGATAAAGCCTGATTTCGTTTACACAGGCAAACCATTGCCTGTAATTATACTCTGAACTGCTCTGGTGGCAAATTTGAGGTGCTGAGAGCAGAACTGGCTCACATGTTGTTTGTTGTATTTGGTAATGAAAATGCTCACTAATGATTCAGTCCACTAAATGCAACAGTGCCATCCATTATATACTGTCTTACCTTTCTATTACTCAGAAATGTTTTTTTTTTGTTTTGAAAGGTAAATTTTGTAAAAAGGGACATTTTTCTAGGAGTACTTTAATAAGTGACATGCGATACAAAAAAAAAAAAAGTTAGCAATCCTTAGGGGAAAATTAAGTAGGAAATGGAGAAAGGCCATCCACCACAAACACTGGGGATGGTTGATCCTCCTTAAAGAGAATCTGTGGCAGATTCTGAGATATCTGTCTTAAGATATATCAGGAAATCTTTGCCTCATTTCAGATCTAGAGCTTGAGAAGACCCACTGGTTCCCAGCTAATGCTATATAGTAATTTCTCCTGCCTCTACCCATCCTCTCTCCTCCAAATACTTGAGGTAAATCCAAAGGTTTAACACTTGCCTTCTGAAGAGCAGAAGACACTTTTTGGGTTCTAGCCAAGAGCTACCATAGTAGAGTAACATTATACAGGACAATGAAATTTTTAAGAATGACAATAAATTTACTGGAAAAAGCAGTGAATGTTTCAAAGTACTAGCAGCAAACTAGACAAATACAATTTAACTGCATGAGATAGTACCAATTCCACGCAAGTCAGGTTATGAACTAACTGAGCATCTAGCCAGGTGCACATAAACACAGGGCAGGAACTTGCAAAATTCTCAGTTCCTGCTGAAACCTGATCAGGAATCGACTCTAACAGAGGACACTGTTTTTCTGACAAAGTCTTCATGCAGGTAATGGGACTGATGGAAATCTCCAACCCCACAAGTGACGAGCACCCTCACGGTGCCATGAACATCCTCTGACAGTCTCTCACTTGAAAGACAAACAGCTGATCCAACCCATCCTGCAGCTCTAGCACCAAGCCACAGCAGTCCGTCTGATAACAACTGTAGAGAACTAACATGGAATAGGGAAAAATATACTTCTGCCAATATACCCGAGGACAAAACAGCAAAGGGTAACTAACTGTACAGCATCAGACACTGGCACAATCAGAACAAAGCTATTTAGAAAGAGGAGAACATACGTACAGGTAACTTTAAGCCACTTTCCGGTGTTGGAAGCATTTTGTATTTTTCCTCTTACCAGTGCATCGGCCACAGCAGCCTCCAGATCTGTGCTGGTGCTCAGGACTCGCATGGCATTCACAGAAGCAGGCATCCTGCCTGGCTGTCCAAGTCCAAACCGGTCTGCACAAAAGACAACATTGAAAGGGATTGTTAAATGAACTCACATTCATTTGGAATCCTAATCAGGTGCCCAAGTAGCTCTCCCCACGGGCTCTGGGAACTCACAGTGCTTTTCCATTAAACACCCTTTTACCCAGAGCTCCAGAGAGTTTGCCATTAGGGTAAGAAATAAACTATTGTTTGTTGTGTGTTAGAGACAATTTTGGATCCTCAGGGCAACTTTGTATTTATTTATTTTAAACTGGGAAGCAGGGTATCTATTTTGTGTTTCTTTTTACACAGTTGTTTCAAAGTTTTATTTTAATGTCAGAGGCAGACATGCCCATCTCAATCTGGCACTCTCAGAAATCAAGAGAAAGCTTCTCATTAACTTCAGAGAGATAGAAACATGCCCAGTGTCAGAACATGTTAATACCCAAGCTCTCATCCATCCTGCAGCCTTTTCTCAGGTTAAGGATGTGAGACTAGTATTTATGCCTATTTTATGTCTCAAGGGTTGATTAACCAGTACAATATCTCCCCCTACGCCCTCATGGTATAAAAATAAAGTTTGTTATTTACTTGTGAAGTGACTCCAATTTTTGGTTTAGTACTGTTCTTAAGAAGCAGTTAAAATGCCAAAGCTCTATATGAAAACTGATCTTTTGAGCATACAGGATCATCTTTTTCCCTTTGAATTTGATGGTAAAACTCCCAATGGCATCCAAAGCAACAGGGATTGAGTCTAAAATGCCATTTACACTCCTAACATTAATTTGTTTACTTTATAATTTGCCAAGTCTACCAAAAAAGTTACTGAAATCACTTTCTTTAGCAAGGTCCAAATTCAAAAAGGAAGGCCAGCAGGGATATGACAGAATCACTGACTTGAGTAGCACAGGCCAGGCTCTGGCAGCCAAGTCCTTCTAGGTGGGGGCAGATCAGCCATCTGATTACTGGGATCCTGGCTCCAGTCCATACGCAGGAACTGGTTTTGACACTCCAAGTTTTTGTTTCCATATGGTCTTGGTTTTGCTCATGAAGGACTTAGAATATCCCTCCAGGGACATAGGTTATACACCTCTCCCCTGCACCCCACATGCCAATAAGAGTTTTGCCAGCAAATTCAGAATCAACCTGCATGAGCCCATTTAATAGACCTTCACCTGATCCACACGGATGCCATCAGGCAGCATGAGAGAGGGATCAAGTCACAGAGGTCTTTTAATAGTTCATCTACATTTAATTTAACAATGGAAAAATACTGTTCAAAGTGCCCAACTATATTGCGGATTTACAAAAAAAACTAGGTCAAACGTGGTATTCAGCAGCTTAATGTATTTTTTGGGAAAATATTGCGCTTATCACAAAACTTCATTCCTTTCTTCTTTAAGAACCTATTGCACTGAAATATCTTTTAAGAAATTAGCTCACACTGACATGCATAACTTAAATCAGAGATTGAAGTTTGCCAGTCTCCTGTCCTAATTCCAAAGCTTTATTTGAATGTATCAGAGATTAAGCTACTGAAAGGAAGTAGGGAAAATTTTTATACCCAAAGTATTTGGAGAAGAAAATAAAAAACCCCTGCAGACTAGTATTTATTTCAAACATAAGTGTTATGTACCAAAATTTTGTTTCTTAGAGTTATGAACCCAGACAAGACATTTCTGATTTACAACAAAAGCACATTTTCTACAAAACACATTACAAGGGAAAAAAAAAATAAACAAACTTCTTAGAACTACTGCCAAAAAGTAATCAAATCATGACATTTCACAAAGAAATAAAAGTTGTATGTGTTATTACTATCCCCTTTTTTAATGCACTTGGGTTGAAGAATCGCTTCAAATATTTAGGTGAAATAGTGCTTTATCGCTAAAATAGAAAGTTCTGCGCACTCTTAACAGAAGCACAGAGGAGATGATAATGTGTTCGGTCTGATTGAAATTAAAATCACAACTACAGAGATATACACTATAAAGATGTATAAAAGACAAGGATTTTCCTAAGTGCAAATAATATCTGGTACAATACGAGGGCTGTAAATGTTGAGACAAGTTCTGAACTCAGTTTTATATTTAAACCCAGCTCAATGACATTGTTCAAGTGTTCCTGAGATCAGAATTTGGCTTTAACTTTTGAAATTACACAGCATCAAAAATACCACTGTCATCTGTGTTCACATGAATTTAGTATTACATTAGAAAAGGGTAGATAGTTGTTTTGGCTTTTTTATTAAATGAGGAACAAAATGACAAAGTAATTCAATTGTAGATCAGTTTAAATACCCAGTATAAAGAAATAAAATTGAGCTTTCTAACACATTAAGTGCAGTGTGGCATGCTGGCTTCTATCTTTCTCCACGGCTATCAGGAATTTTCTGAACTAATTTTTTCAGTGATCTTTAAACTCATAACACCCAAGTTACTCTGGGCTTGTCCCCAAGGCACTGTTGCCATATCTGAGTGGAGAAGTAAGACCTTAGGAGAGACCTCAGCATATCTCTAACATGGGACAGGGAACTCATCTGGCTCCAGGAACAATCAGTACAGTCAAGCCCAATGTTACTGGGCAAGAAATAAGCAGAATATGCTCTGGCCACATTCCCTCAACTTCCTAGCTAGATCCATTATACATGTTATAAACTTGGTGAAAATTTGCAACCACCATTTTTGACCTTTTTTTGCCATTTTTCAGAAGATTTTGGCCTTCTGTAGGACACAGGTAACCATATAAAATTTGATTATTCTTTGTACCAAACCACCAGAGTCAAGCATGAAGTGACTATCACAGGAAGCTGAATGCAAACAAAGCTTAAATCTGTATTACAATCAAGCTATTTTAAATATTTTAAATTACTTTGGTTAAACACAAATTCAAATTGTTCTTTGATAAATGCCAGTCAAATCGGCTTGCATCATGTCTGTTGAGTAACCTGGTAATGGAAATGTTCTGAGAGTTTTAATTAAGTGACAGCCATTTAAGTAGACTCATGAGAAACAGAGTATTTTTCACTCCCTATCTGAAGGGGTATAATTAAATAACTTTCAGTATCACAAGTTCCTTATGCAATTTTAGCCTCCAAGAAAACACTGAAGGCCTCATTTTCTACCATCACCTTTGTCCCCACAATTAAATCTCTATTGTCCCAAAGCTAGCAGTGCTTGTGCAACTCTTTTTAAGACTCCCAGTGAAATATCCTGACTTCAAAGGGAGTTACAGGTTCTCCATGAGAATCCAGCACAGAGGTGAGGAATAAGCAACTCCAGATTTTTCTCATTATATGTGAGCATCAGTTGCCTGATGCAAAGCCCAGTGAAATTAAGGGAATAATTTCAACAACTTCCATGTACTTTGGACAAGGCCTTCAGAATTATAGGAAGGGCAGATCAGCATGTGTTATGCTTCAAAGCTGATTTTGAAAGTTCATCAGGTGCTTAATTTTTGCTTCTCTTCTGTATTTTGGAGAGGATCCCAAAGAACTTTCATTAACAGAGACAGTAGTCCAGAATATTTAGTACCAAATGGGATGAAAGCCATTGGGATCCAGTTCTAGGCCCATGCTGCACAACTGAGCCAATTTACAGGAGAATTGGGTAAGCCCTGGATCACCCTTTGTTTAAACACTGTTCACAATGTTCCTAAAATACATAAAATTAAAAACATCCAATAAACGAAATTCAAAACAAAAAAGCCACGTTGAACAAAACCAGAACAGAAAGCCCCGCAGCGGTGAGAAGCACATGCCAAGTGCTGGCTGATGCACACGATGGCAAATGTTAAGATGGTGTAAAACAAGACTACGTATAAGAAGCGGATTCATGCAGTTAGCGCTTGTTCACCTGACTGCCCAACAGAATCAGCAGTGGAGAGAGCACTAGTGGACCTGGAATGACGTCGAGAAGCTGCAAGTAGAAGGAATGGCAACACCCACAGGATTAACACACATTTAACCCGAGACAGAAAATGCCACAATCCAAAGGGGATGTGTGTGACCGCTACCGGTAAAGGTGTTTCATAGTGACAGGGAAATGAGGCTGTACATGAATGCATAACAGATACAGTGCAAGCCCCACAGCAAGGCCTCCGTCTGTAGCTTCCCCCCCTTCCCCTTGTGACCATAAACATGATGCATGACACAACTCATTTGTGACAGTCCCAAACTGTGTGCAGCTCAGCAAAATCACCCCAGTGCACATCGGTCACATTCCAGACCCAAAGGCCTGGAAGACGGCCATCAACGAGAACGTGGAGCACATAACTACAGAGAAGGATTTAGATGTGTCTGATCTAAACCCCAAAGTGAAGCCATGATGAATGGTTACGAACTGTGCTTGCAGGTATTCTTCCACAACACTCTAGCCTATGCATAAAGAAACATTAACAAAGAGAATGCATAACCACATAAGTAGAAAGAGTCATACAGGGAGGTCACCAACCACTGTGTATCAGTCCTTGGGTTGGGTTTCTTTTCCAAGAAAACACACGTACACACATTGCAGGTGTGGCTACTGCCAAAGGTGTCTTGCTTTTAACAAATTTTGTATACATGTTCCTTGAACCTGGGTATGAACATGCACAGATAACCAGAATATGCACATCACAAACCTGTCTAGAGTTACACATGTATACAAATTGTTAATAGCAATGGAGCACACGCAGTAGCTGAGAAGTCTAAACCAAATATAGCTCCCACTTCAATTCCCAGTTGTTAGCAGCACATCAATCACAAAATGCCTTTGGAGAGGTTTTCAGTTCTTGGATTCAGCATACAAGTGAGTTCTTAATGAAAGCAAATGAAAAACTGGCCCAGTCATTTCCAAATTACATAAATTCAGTTTTTCTAAAGAAGTTTCCCTTATGTCTAGCAATGACATGCTCACCAGCTCAAAGCAACTGACCCAAGAAACTGATTGTTCATTTGAGCAGTTCATCACCACAGACTCACTGAAGGCCTTGTTGCTTTAACATCTTAACTAGTACTGTCAAGAAACTGAAAAAAATAAACCAAAATCACCTTCTAATACAAACAGGCTTTGTCAATTATGCATATATGTGTGCAAAAGAAAAACTCTAAGTCTCCTTTCTAAGGCAAGGAATTCATAAACACAAATACTAATATTACGAAGTAGAAATCAGCTAAATGAGAAAAATAAAATTTGTGGGTTTTTTCAACCATGAGAGCTTCACTAAAAGCTATACGGAATATGCAATGTGGTCTTTGACTACGGAGAACACATGCATTTATTCAAGAGAACAATCCCACTGACATCATAAGTAAACTCATGAAAGATTTGCAGGATCAGTGCAGGATTATGGACTGAACCTCACAATTAAGGTTCTTAGCTTGCAATTGCTTTCTCCCAAGTCATTCACTGTGCCCCTGTGGATGCCACTGCAAGATTAGGGCTCATGGAGAAACATGAATAACAAAAAAAAATAAAAATCCCACATCTCTGCAAACAGGCTGAGCATAGACTGACTCTTCAATGTTATTTACTAACATGGGAAGCAAGACTTGATGCAGAGACATGCAAACCTGCACAGTAGCCCAAAAACAAGAGCAATCCGCAAGGTCAGGATGTCAGTTTTGACATTGACCATAATACCTCTTAAATGCAAGAATCCTGTCATGTAGCTACTTTGAGTATAATTCACGAATATACAAGTTAATCTTTATGAGCAAAACCAGACCATGCACAGTAGGATTACATTATCTTTGCATTATTGCAAGATTAACTAAGTTCTAAAAATACTGTAATAGAACCATATTGTTTTGGCTTAAACTGACATATATAAATTTCTCTGAAATTAATTACACACTACACAATTAACAAGTCCATAGATATGTTCAAGTTCAAAGCATTTCAATGAAAACATGAGGAAAAGGCAATAGGATAACAACTGCATCGGGTTACTGTTGTTATATCATTATTTTCTCCCCATGTAACCTTTATAATCTAATAACAACGTATTTCTAGAAATGCATTAATCTTGAGGTAATTAAAACCATGAGTTAAAATGAGATAACCCTCTCCCCACAATAAATGTTGTAACAAACAGTGTAACACACAGTTGTAACTAAAATTTTATGGTCAGTGTACGAGTCAGACTCAGAACTGGTGAAGGCATACAAAGCTCACACCAACCCTGGTTTTGGTACACTGCATTTATTTTTCAGAACAAGGGCTCAAGACAATATTTCAACTACTATATTTTCAATAAAACAAACAAAACACAGCACACTGACATAGAACACTGATGAGTTAACCCTGAAATCCAGCCTGCTTATACATTTTGGCTGGAGGAAAAAAGGCTCATCCAAAATTGAAGCCAGGCAAGTTAATTATAAAAACAAGCTACAGTTGTGTATCTACTGTCTTTTTATACCTGTAGTATCAAATCAACTTCAATCAAAAAAAAGTTCATCCATTTATCTTAAAGAGCTATGAACCAAGTTACAAATGCAAAGTTGAACTCTTCCCATTTTTCACCAAAAATTGAGATATTAGAGATAAAGCAAATAGATTATTTTATAGCTCAACATAATAAAGTCTTTGAACCCAAAAGTCTCTCCAATATTAACTTCTGCTATGTTCCACTTACACACTACATTATATATCTGCATTTTGTCACTTTGTGCAAAATAGATCCTGTAACTCCATTCTTCATTAAATTACTACATAAACAAAGAGGGTCTCGAGTTCAACCATATTTCATGTCTGAGATGACAGGTCTTTGATACAAGTAATGTATTTGGTTGAATATATGACATGGTATTTGATCAGAAACATTAACTATCTTGCTGTATTCAGCATTGTGCAGAAAAACTTCTGCATGTGGTAACTGTAATGAGATTCTCTATTTGTACTGTACACTTAAGCTGCACTTCAATGATGCTCCTTTAAAACCTCAGTCTTTCCACGATTTTAAGCTTCTTGATAAAGTTTCCTACTAAAACAGCATGTGCAACTAAACTCATGATTAACAGTGTTCTGTAAAACCTCTACAAAAAAGAGAGTTGCTATCTCCATTGGAGTATTTAATATAATCTTTTTATACTGTAACTGTATCTAGCTGTAAGAAAGTCAGATTGTGAACCATTAGTCACTCAACAACAGACTACAATGCTACCAACTACTTCACTGAGACCTAGAAGATCCAGGTTTGCCCTCCCATAGATTTCCATCAGTGTTGTAAAGCGAAGCACAGCAGCCCCGTACAAGCTGATTTATGAAACTAAAAATTGCAAAAGTTCAAACTAAACTATTTTCCTGCTAACAGTGAAACACTGAGAACCAGAATTGAAGCATGCAGAAGAAAACGGAGGGGAAAAAAACAGGGTCGGAAAGGGGGAGTGCCAGGAATCCAGAGGACAGGAAAGAGCTCATTCCACCTAGCAGTGTCTTGAAAGGGCAACCACAACAAGGGAAAAAGGCAAAAAAATATTGACCCTTAAAGCTCCAATGCCTACATGTACTCACCAAGTGGAGGAAAGCCCCGAGCAGGGCTTGTATCTCGACTGCTCTCACGGCTGGTATCACGACTGCACCCCTGACTCATGCTGGGTCGGGGGATACGACTGCTCCGTGCTAGCATGCAGCATGGAGAGTTTCAGAGAAGGTGAACAAGTTTAATGAGGACAGAAAGCTCAAAGTCAAGTCACATTTCTGTTAGTTACGGTAATTATTACATTAGTAATTACAATCTGCAGCAGCCTGCTCAGGCTCTTTACAAACCAACTACCTTACATGCTGAGCGGTGTTTGTGATGTGAAATTTGAGCAGCATTAATGTCTGGCTGACAGTCTGTTTTTGTCTTAAGCAATCCAAGTTTTGTTATTCAAGTAGAGCAGCAAATCTTCAATCATTTAGGGGAGCTCTACTGTTGCAAAACAGATGAGGCTGAAAGAAACTCTTCTGGAATATTTCTTCCTTAATTATAAGATAAACACCCTTCTGGAACAAAATAGCAGATGAAAATTTTTTTAAGTAATCATAATACCTATATGCTATTTCTACATAGATTTGCCTTTCACAAGGATAGTTTTGCCATGAACAAATGTCCTAAGGAAAAAAAAGGTGTCGTGTACAGACTTGCAGAGATATCTTTCTCTAATGAAAGGTACTGGGAAAAAGCATTTAGAACCTGAATACCTGAAAGACAGGTCCAAAAGTGATTCGAATATGAAGAGAGCAGCAGAGCTTCAGATATTTAACAGAAGCTAACTTCTGCTCTTCAAGCGTTTCTAAAAGCTTATATTTATAGTTTTATATACACACGGATTGAGACGTATGCACACTGAAGGGGAGCTTTAAACTATACTCTTTGACAAAATCCTACATATTTAGAGATGTCTGAAATCCTACATGTTTGGAAGATGTTTGCAAAAAGTTATTTACTAAGCTTTATACCTGATAAAGAACACAGTATTTTCTTAAGGAAAAGAACAGCAAGTTAATTGTCAGGAGTTTACCTTGAAGAATTTAATGACAAGAGAGATTTCCTTTGCTGTTTTGAAAAGGCAGTAGCATATTTTAAGTGTTCAGGAAAAGCCATTAAAGGCTTTTCTCATGCACAAAGTAAAACCTAATCTGCCAGCTTTGATGACTACTCAGCAGAGGTACACATGCATAATATGAACATGATAATAATTTGACAGTATCCCTGCTTTTATTAAAAAATGCCATTTGCATGCTTCATTATATATATATATATTGTTATAAATATTGGTTTTTATAGAGAACTTATATGCCTAGCTAATGAAGTTCCTCTACAGTGTTTCTGTGGTCGCATATACACTGGGAGTTATTATCCTTCAAGCAAAACAGTACAGAACAAAATAGAAACCTTCATATTTGGGTTTTTAAGTTCAAATAGAAACTTCTGCCAGATTCTTGGTTTGTCAAATCCCTTCCAGTTTTGCAAAACCCAGTTCATATCTCTCAGCTGAATTAATGGTTCTGATGGTTGACCTTTAATGTCAGACAATACAAGATGAGCTATTAACCAAGATGATTAGATCACCATAATGCCTAATGGTTCTGAGTGAGTTAAATGGTCTTATAACAAATAAGACAGACTAAAGTATAAGAACTGGATGAAATTAGGGTCCATGAGTACAATAATCTCACCTCAGATGTACAAGGAAAAAAGCTGACAGGTGAACTACAGGTAAAAGTAACACACTAAGGTCTTCCACACAAATACTTGCTTGAAATTGCAGACTCTATAAAAGCAAACTTCTCATTCTTGGGTCTCATGCTTAAATGTAAATGATGGCAGCCTTCACATCAGGTTTGCACAAGCAGTCATTTCTCTTAAGCAGAGAAGATCTGCCAGTCTTTTCTGCTTTTCTACCCTACTAAAAACAGTAAAGGCTCTTAAGAGAGGGAGAGATGTGAATGATTAAAAAAATTAATGGATGCACAGAATACATTCTCCTTCCATAACAGCTAACAGCAGCAGCATGAAGCATGAGAACAGACTAGCAGGACAGTACTACAGATGAAGCACAGTACTACTGCACAAACAGAGCACCCAAAACCAAACACTGATTACTTCATGAATAATGGTCAAACAAAAGGGTTGCATGTTACTGGATACTAACACAGAAGAAAGAAAAAAAAGAATGGATTGAACGGAACTGAAAGATGAGTCTGTTGTGGACTCCCAGGCACCTGCCTCACATTTTCAATGCTGTGCTGTGTAGAGAAGCTTGTGTATCAGCCGCTCAGAGTATTTCCTTTAGACACTGCCAGCAGTAAGGGCCAGCAGTGTTGTAATTTAGAGAAGTCTCTCATACTGTGACAGCCTGTCTCTGCACTGCAGGCAGCAAAGGCTGAGACGACAGACACAAGCCTCAATTTGAGAATTCTCAACCCCCAAAAGCTGGACAGAAATCAAGTCAATGACTAGCAAAATGGATTAAAAGGAGTAAGCAGAATGAAAGCAGACAGTGTGCCCACAGCCAGCTCTAGTGTGAGAGAGTCTAGGACAGGACAAGGATGGGTTGTTCTTAATGATATCCCAACTTTCTAATGTGTACTGTACATCTAAGTTTTTCCAACTTCATCTGGAAAGTCACAGCACTTAGACATGGCTCACATCATTAAAACACATCAGTGGAACACAACAGATGTAAATATCACCAGCAGAACATGATGGTGCCCCTGTTTACGAATTTACGACTTGGAAGAAACTTGTATTTCATCAGGGTGTGAATTTTAATGATCCTTAAGTGGAGACTAAAAATTAGCAGAGGCTTTCTTTACGTCAATACCAGCATTTTAAAGAGTCTGAAATGCTGCCAAAACAGTCAAAGGAAGCTCTGCAGTGGGGTACAACCCTGTAGAGGCAAGTCAAGAACTGCCTTCAGCTTTCCAGTAAACACTCACAGCATAACCAGAGAAAGTGCAGCTGCATGAAACTGATAGCCAGCTACGCCTGCTCCACTTTCTGGAGAATGACAAACTTGAATTTCTCACTCCTTTCAGATCCAGTTGTGCCACACGATCTGCAGAGCATTCGACAGAATTAACTTCAGGCAGACAACTTTCAATTCATGGGAAATGGACATCACCTTTTTGAGGTGACGATCTCCTTCAAGGGACCCAAAGAAAAGCTCAAGATTAAGTGGACTATACTCCTCCTTCCACATCTATCACCACTAGTAAAACTCGCTGAGGAGAGAGCAGAGGCAAGCTTAAAACTGAAGTGTCATAAGCAGGGCTATACAGGTGATCATGCAGGACCTCGGCACACCAAATGTGCCTTTTTGAAAACAACTTCTTAAGGTTTCCAGCACACAGAAGGAACATTATTCATGGATACCTGTGGTCATCACAGAAATAAGCTAGCAGCAAGGTACTGATGTTAACAGGCATCCACATGCAGTTTGCTACTGCCCCAGGAGGGCCTGAAAAACTCCAGTGGATGGTTCCTGTACTGCAAACCAAGGTGAGTGGGAGTGTATTTAATGAAATGAACAAACAAAATAAAATATCAAGGAAATATAGAGACTGAAGCAACATAATAAGAAGCATAAAATACTGTTAGCTACTATGCTATAAAGTAATAAATACAATGGAATAATGATATATGGTTGACAGCTCAGAAGCTGTCCAGACCAACATCACCATTTTCAAGATCCAAAAAAATACAGAATTTCTGCAACTGAGCAATAAAGGCAACACAAGTGTCAGACACTCCTGTTCCCATAACAGCCCAGAAAAACCAGACTGTGGCCATCAACCCAGAGAGGGCAGGTGTAAGCCACACATTTGATACCTATCAGAGCTCTCTCCCACTCTCAAAGAACAAGTACTGACTGTCTTCTCAGGGAGCACACCAGAGAAATGAGATACAAAGTACTCTTTCAACAGAATTCAAGGCTCCGTAATGTACCTGAAAGCAGGCAACCCAAGAGTGAGGATTTTACACAAGGCAATTTCCCTTCAGATGCTCGAGACTGTCTCAAATCAAACCACATGATGGGATGATCAGCTTAAGCATGGGTGATGGTACTATCTATCATTCTTTGCTTCCTCCTAACAAACAGTGCTCTCCTACAGAGTGATAGCAGAACAATTATCTCCAGTATTTGGGAGGCACTTTACATTTTAAAAGCAGTGAACAGAAAAGCACAATGAATTCATACAGAGGCCATAAAATAGATCAGACATGAGAAGAATACTGATTTTGGAAAAGCAATCACAATGAACATGAAGTATTTTTTATGAATCATAATGGCATATGTAGTCAGGTGCTTTAAAATCATTTCAGCATACTGGAAGAATGAATAAGATACTTCTGTATTAACAATCTACTCTAAATAAAGAGGTAGTCTTAATGTAAAATACATTTGCTAAGGCAACAGTTATAAATTTAATTGCCAACAGTAAGGCTATAATTCCAATCAATTTCAACATACTAGCAAAGTCTTTGGAGATAAAAAACAATTTAGTATCAGTATCATTTAAAGTGTTCTTCTATCTTAGCTTCAAACTTATAAAACAATTTCTATTAAAAAATTAAAATGTTCAGACAGCACATCAAATACCTTTTCACCTCAATTCGGATACACAGAAATTTTATATATGATGTTTACTCACCTGACTTAAAAAAAATGAATCTGCTGATAAAATTTGAAAATAGAAACTATTACAGAATATTAACATAACAGATGCTGAGACAAGAATGCTGAAAGAAGAACAATTAAAGCAGAAGTCTAAAACGTCGTCAAAGGAATGTGGCTCCAAGATATTAAGGATGAGAGAAGCAAACCATTTAAGCTGAAAAATTTCTAAAATAATCCAAGGAGGTGCTTTTTGCCTTTGATTCCAACTGACTGTAAAGACTGCTCAACTCATTTTAGGACTGAGATGTTGACACCAAATGAGGTCTTTTTGCTGTGATGGTTATTCACGACAACTGTTTCTGCTGTCTGATCTAATAACATCATTCATGTTGAATTTCAAACAGAAGACACATCATGACATCTTTAGGCTTACTTTGTAAGTATAGCTCAACCTGGAAAATTAAAATTACTCTCCAATAAACCACAATCACATTTACTTGTCAGCCGAGAAATTCAGAAGAATAACAGTAACATACCAAGCAGTTTCCTAGTCAACAGGAAAGCCCCTCCTTCAAGCATGCTGGTCAGCATGTCACTGCAGTGACTGTTCTTACCTAGTCCTATTCTGTTGGGACTTGTCTCTCGACTGCATCCCTGGCTCCGAGGAATCTTGCTGCGCTTCTCTGAAGACGATGGCACTGGCTGGACTCTGGATGTTCCGCTGCTCAGGCCACCATAGGAGCTTCCTAAGAGCTTACCCGGAGAACTAGACCTACTGCCCGCTAGAAAACAACCAGAAATAAGGAGAAAGCAATTAAAACCCCCCAAGATTTTAAGCACACTGATGGCAAAACTGGAACACAATCAGCTCTCTATAAAAATTTGATCCAAATCACTCGACTAACTAATGGGAGTGTTCCCTATGGGCTTGCAAGGAAGATCAAGGAAAGCCCATGGACAATAAACACAGGTATCAGCAATGCTGCCTATATGAACTATGCTTTCCATTGGGGATCAAGCCCAGACACTACTGCATTTGAACACCCCAGCTGGCTTCATGAGAGCTTGTGGAGGTGCTGGGACAGCCCTGCTGCAGCAATACAGAATTCACAGGCTGCTTCTCCTCCTCACAAAGCAACACCAATGAGCCTGTG
The DNA here is from genome assembly GCA_013397135.1 of Pachyramphus minor. Taxonomy (NCBI): domain Eukaryota; kingdom Metazoa; phylum Chordata; class Aves; order Passeriformes; family Tyrannidae; genus Pachyramphus; species Pachyramphus minor. The sequence continues at coordinate 1,703,221 of VYXB01000994.1, forward strand.
TGGAGAGCTGTGCTGCAGCTGCTGGCTTCTGGCACAGGTCACCTGCTGCAAACCCGCTCAGGCATCCTCATGCTACACTGCAGTGGTGGCATTCCTCTCCTACAGTAATTCAGTGAAGGAAAATAAAAAATAAAAACCAAAGCCCAACCAACATAAAAACCCCACCACATCTGAAGAGATCAGCACAATAAAGGGTAAACCACATGAGCCTGTCACATTTGTAGAGATGCTGGCTTACTCAGGTCTGGTTGGTTAAACCCAAGCTATCTATTTATCAGATGAAGAAAATTTTTAGCAAGTCGAATAGTTTGCCTCTTTTATTTTTTCTTCTGTTTGAAAAGTCCATGGCAAGTTTACATTTCTTCTAAGCCTTGTTGCCTGCAAGAGTCTACTGACCAAGGTTGGTTAATTTACATATTTACATTCCAGCAGCAGTAGATATCTCTATGTGAAACAGTTTTGCTGTCTAATTCAATGAGATGACTGATACTTTTCCCCCCCCTGTGGGTCTTCATTTGCTAAGTTGTTCGAAAATTAAGTAATGCTAGCTTAAAGGTAATCATAAAGTAGCAATACTCTAACAGACTTTTTTTTTTTTTTCTTCTTCTTCAGGTATATGAAGTCCCTGAAAATCTGCTGTTGCCATTACCATTCCTGACATTCAATTTATTTGCTAAAACAGCCAGGAAAGTATACTTGAAAAGGTTGCAAGAATATACTTGGGCAAGCTCACATCTTAAATTCATACTCATTTTGGTTTCTTTCTGAAAAGTATCTACACATCTCACAAATATTTCATTTCCAGGTCCTATTAGTACTAGCAAGAGTTTAAGACTGTTCTTCTATCTTAAGAAGATACACAATTCTATTAGTCTCATGGACAATGCCATAACACATGTACTATACACTTACTTGTCCCCTGCAATTTTTCAGTCAAAGCCATTCTGAATCAATTAAATATACTCCAATACTGTATGTGGTGCTGGCTCCATTCTCCCCACCCCAAAGTGACAGATGCTAGTCTTACACAGAGCACCACAACCTAAAACCAAGACTCTTCTCAGTTACACTGCTGCGATCTCACTGATGTCAGCAGGGTTGCACTGAAGTAACTGGAAGTAGAATTTAGCACCTGGGGTTTAAGCTGCAGCAGCGAGCCAGCTTCAACATGCAGAACGTATGCTTACCATGTGTGATTACTGGGAGAAAGCAAAGTCACCTGCCATACACATTTTGACTTATGACTTTAAGAAAATGCCTTTTAAGTCTCATGGTTAGGAGAGAATGAGGGATGCTAAAAGCTTAGCAGTTAAAATATGTGAAGGAAATAACATGAGAAAGCAAGAAAGGGAAAATGTTTCTTACCACCAGCAGGATTAGCTGATCTGGATCCTTGATTATGAGGGCAGACCAAGGGACAGGCAAAAAGTGGATTAAAAGACAGCAAGACAATACAGCGTTCAGCATGCGGTTTATGCTATACACAATACAGACAGATTTATTTACAAACATGTCACTCCTAAAACCTCTGCAGAATGCAGTGAGTTAATGTGCAGATGCAACTAAATTTCCCAAGGTTGATCAGCTACTTCGTAAAATGTCAACCAAGACACCGAGACCCAAGTTCTGCTCTAAATTACACCCCAGCCCAGTCTGCAAAATTGCAGCATGGTTACCCACTGTGTGGGCATGTGACTGTATTATATTTGAATTCATAAACTATTTCAAGCAACTTGGCTAAGGATAAAGAACACATCTGATTGGGCTAGGCTGGAAACAGGACTCAGCAGACTAGACCAAGGCAGCAGGTTCAGATGTGACCATCCTAAATTTTCATAACGCATTCTATAAAAAGTAAAGTCCATAATATTTGAAACCTTCAGATATTTAACTTTCTTTAAATACTTCTGAGATTTATCTCGTGGGGTCTGACCATTTGTCACCAAACTAAGTTTAGAAAAAAAGGGTCATTTCTGGCTTTAGATCAGGTTTAGGATCAAAACTGAAGAAATCAATTTAGATCAGCATACCTAAGCCAAAGTATATCTTCAAGACTTCAATGTAAAGATTTTCATTTGGCCCCATCCTCAACATACTACTACTTTCTTCAGCTTTCCCAGTCTAACACAAGGCTACAAACTGCTTCTTCACCCCTCCAGCATGACAGAGCAAAGCAATGAGAGAATGAACAGAGAAGGGCTTTTAAATAGGGGTACAAAGCAAGACAAGTCCTCAGAACAGACACATCCTTCCACAAACCCCATTTCCTCTTACCCACAAGGCTGAAGGTCCTCAAAACAGGGACTAGCTTTCTCCCTACCCCCAATTCCTTTTAAAGTTTGAGTGACAAATTTTCCTTAGATGCACATGGCAAATATGCAGCAGCACCATATGTGTGGCTCCTAGGGGAAACCCATGCCCTGCCAGGAAGCCAGAGAGCGCAGATGTGTCATGTGAATCAAAGCAGAATCCTTTTCCCCACATCTACACAAAATAGGTAATGTCCTATTTTAAACTGATGCCAAATCCCATCAATTTTAGACAGCTTACATGTCACACATACAGAAATAGTCACATAAGCAGGAAAAGCTTGGCAGGGCAAGACCCCAGGAAAGCAGTCAGATACAGCCACAGGGGTGTCTCAGCAGGACTCAATGCCAGTTATTTAGTTCTAGAGATGACAGCGACACGAGATTCTGCTGCACAACTGGTAAAAAAGGCAGCAACTCAGCACTCAGATTTGGGGCCCTCTCTGTCAGCAGGAGCACACGCTGCCTACATGGGGATTAATTTTATTACATGTCCAAACATTATCATCAGAAGTGAGCCCAATTCTCAGCTGATGCTACTGCAATTCAAGAGAAACATATTAATAACTATTTGTTCTCCTCCCCCAGGAATAAAACAATTCTTACGCTGGGACTGGGAAACTACTTTAGCCCGGCTGCGGCCTCGAGTATCAGCAGGCGTTGAGGTGACACTTGTGGCACTGCCAGAGCTCTGTCTCCTCGTACGGATCCGACCTGGAGGAACGCAAAGACAATCACACTGTTAGTAAAAGGCGGCAGCAGTGTCTAACACACTATACACAATTACCCAGGGTATACAGAAGAATTTTACAGGGAGAGGCAACACCTTTTATTGGGCTGGCTGAGATGCAGGGTAGGGAGTGGAAACAGCCACAGTCCATGAGTCCCAAAACTTCTTTGCTCTCTGTACTGCTATCAGCCAGTTTAATTAAAAAATATTACCTCTCTGTAGCCTTTGTTTCTGTTCTATAGTAGCTTCTTTATAAAGGATCAACAACAAAAAATTTCAGCCTCCTCAATGCAGCTTCCTATATCAAATTATTACTTTCTGAGAAGGTGATCACACTTTCAGAGACAGGTGTGACAGATGCCCTCCCAAATTCCATCACTGGGATTTCCAACTAGCTGTTTGGTGCTTTATATCCTGCTCCCCCTGTGCAGGCTGGCATGCACTCCTGCGATGGTCTGTCAACACAGTCTGACCACGCTTTTATTTCAGGCTCATTGAATTTTCCCTGTTTACAGATCCCTCATATTTATCCAGAGATCAGTGTAACTTTACTTGTAATGGAGAGTCCCATTTAACACAATCAATGTTGTGGAAAAATGATTCCGTGTGCCTTCTCTTTATTTAAGCAGAGAAAGGGTATAAAGTGTTCTTGGTCCTTTTTCGGTCCTTTCCTCATGAAAAAGCCACAGACATTTGAGCTAGGAAAGCTTCCAGGGTCATCAGTTCATCCCCTTCCTGGGGCAGGGTTGTTTCCTACAGAATATTCATTCCAGTGCTAAGCTTCAATTATCTTCTCTAGTTAATGGGAAAGAAATGATAATTAAGAGTAACACAAAGAAAGTCTCCATCAGTACTTTTCAACATGTCCATTCCCAGCCAAATCTGGAGTTGTTTCTCAGGACTCATGCCAGTGCTATCCTGCATTCAGAGGATGACTTCAAGTTTCAGGCACAATAATAAAAGGGAAAAAACTCACAGCAGGTAAGAGAAGAGTCTAGACAACTACACCCACTGGTTATAGATATCATCTCCAGCCCTCTGTCTCTACCATAAGCATATGAGAAATATGAACAGGGAGACACACACTTCCCACCCCAAAAAAACCCCACTTCACATAAGGTACACATGCAGAACAAGACAATGGCAAGCAGCCCAGGCTGAACGATTGGGAGCTACGTTCTTCTGTGAGCTCTCAAAATATTCATAACATGGTCTGCAAATTTCTGCTAGACACAAAGAGACAAGGAGATGCTTAACTTTGAGAAGAAAGGCTTGTCTGCAAGGGAAAAAGCCCACAAGACAGCACTACTTCAAACCTCTCCACCAACACCTAGTTTTAAAACAGCTCAGTAGGCAAAATACAGGCATGTACATTCAAACAACTGTTTATAAATGAGACACAGAAGAAATCATTAGCATAAAACTGGGAAAACACGAACAAAACTTTTTAATCACTGGTTTAACTAAATCAGCTCCGAGCACATCCACATGGGTCCAGCAGTCACCAAACTGGCTGCTGAGGTCTTACCACCAGCAAGGCTACAGTTCTCCTCTGCTCTAGGGCAGTCTTGCCCCTTACAAACAGTCAGCCTGGTGCACAACCAGAGGCAGCCCTAGAGCTTTCTGCTGGCTCACTCCCATCCTGTACAAGTTTGGCACAGGCACAGCTACACACAGATGAGCAGAGCCACCCTGTGACTCGTTAACAAGGCATCGACCCCATACCCCCCCACGGGCTCCAAGGAAGATCTGCTTAGGGAAGGAGGTAGACAGATGTCATGCTCTTGTCAGAAGCCTAAGGCTTCCCCTCATTTCTCACATCAGGAGGGCATTGCAGAAAGAAAAGAAGTTAAACCTGACCAGTCTTAGGAACCAGCAATGGAATTCACTTACATCCTTCCAGAACACCAACAGGAGGCCTTGGCATTGCAGGAAGTCCTAGGGGGTAACTCAAGCTTTCACCTTTACACACAGTAGCAGACATTACTGGAAGACATGTTTAGTGAGGTGTATGGGCCAAGAAAGGGTGAGAAGATACTGATGTTTCCTCTTATGCACAGACCATTTAAAATCCTCAAAATTTTCTGGATTTTTCTGCATCTACAAAAAAATTTTTTTTTTGGTCTCCATCAGTAGGTGACTAAGGAGGAGAAAACAGGGACAACATGTAGTAAGTGGCTCTTCCACCTTAAGAAATACAAAGCCTAAAAAAAAAAAAAAAAATCTATAAAGAGAAACTGAGATTAGCTTCTGATAACAATTCTAGAGGCTTTAGAAAAGAAAACTGAAGGGTCGAACTTAATTAACATATGATTATCAGCAGGATTAGAAACAGAGAACTCAAGTCCTATTCTGAAACCCCTGACAGTTAGTGGACAGATTCCTATCAACTTCAGCAGTTTCTGAATGCCCAGGAACAAACTTCTGCTTCCTTTTGGAATGGTAGATTTGCACATCGATTTTGGCCTAACGGGTGTCAAAGAGAACAATGTGAGACAAGGAGCTGCTCTCCCACAGGAGGAACAGAGTGCCAACACTGATACTGGTTTTCTCATCCTTTCAAACACTGCACTAGACTTGCATTGTGCAAACAGATTTTTACATATATTACACCAAGTACAGAATGCATATATAGTAGTTGCACTATATAACACAAATGTGTCTGCTACATTTCCCTAAGAATTTCATGTGCAAACAAGAGTCTGCATTCACACCCAAGAGTTATTTGCACATAGAACTATGTGTGTGGCTTTATCTCTATCATTCTAACTCAGACAGAAAAACTAATTTCAACCAGGACTGGGAAAAAACATATCAAGTAAGTTATTTAGACTTTGCTATTGTTAAACTCAAGCCAACACCTCCCCTCCCAAAACTTCTTTGCTTTCAAGTGGGTTTGTCTCCATATCTAGCTCAAACTGCAGATGTAGCAGTCCATATTTCATAATCATTATTTTTCTACGGCTTTTAAAAGCATTACTGCATCCTGACAACAGCAGCACAGCAAAGGAGCAGATAAAGACTGCCCCAACTAGTTTCCAAAAACCATAAAAGAGCCCTTGATCTAAATTTGATACGTGACACATTGGTTGGTACAGAAAGGATTTTGAAAGACTCCATGTAAATGCTTTGTGTTAAGAAACTATTTGTGGATTTTTTAGGAGGTTTTGGTTTTATTTTTTAAAGTTACTGTCATTCTTACAACAATGGTTCAGAATCAACCCTGAAATGTCTAACATATGTTGAAACCCAGGAAGGTTGTTTTGGTTTGTGTTTTTTTTTTAAAAGGAACAAGTGAAGGAAGATTCTGTGAGAACATTTGTGCTTTACAAGAGGCTCCACCCAGCAGCATTGCTCTGAGCTCTTCTGGGTGGATACTGCACCATTCCCATTCCTCAGAACAGACATGGGCTTTGTGACATTCAGCCTGTGCATTACACTGAAGAAAATGGTTTTCAAATAGTCTAGAAATGGTAGGTAACAGCTCCACAGCTCAGTTTAATCAACTCAATGCTGTGAATAGTGATACCTATAACCACACAAGTCACATATGGAAGCACTGGATCATGATGGTCTCTCCACAGATTTAGGTACCTAGCACGGGGTTTTTGCCCCACTTGCAGAAAAACATTCCTGAAAGAACCTCTAGTACCCCCTATATAATAATAATAATAATATATCACTGCTAATTGACACACGGACACCTGAGACACAGATCAATTACAAACATGCTTTACATATAAATCTGTAAACAACCTTCTACAACCACCATTGGAATGGTTTCCATGCATATTCAGCATTTGTCCAACATTATACTAGTGTAAGACCTGACTCTGTGCCATAATTTTCCCCAAAAAAGACCTGACCCTTACTGGAAACCACCAGGTTATACTGTCTCTGTGTTTTGCACAAGAACTCCCTCCAAAGAAGAGGGCTCAGTGAACAGCAGTTGCTCCACTTTGCCCTACACAAATAAGCACAGGCAAATCAACTCAGCACTTGCAAAAGGATGGACCAAGAGAAGTAAGAAACCTGAGCAGTACCACGGTCAGTCACCACTTTGAAGGAAGCCTTTCCCTTGAGGACAAGGGAGAGCTTTAAGGCAGAGAAGAAATCAGGAATGGTGATTTCTTTAAACTTGTGTTATTCCCAAATCCTTTGATAATGCACTCAAGGTGTCCAACTGAGCCTCAGTTATCTGAAAACTATAACGAACCACATTTTATTGCCTCTGTGGTGAATAATAAAAACTACTGAAAATTGCGCCACTGCCTCTGGAAACTGCTGATATTGTTTTAAACTTGACAGTTTCAGGTCAAACCAGCATTTATGCTTCTCCCTTTTGGGAAAGGCCTGACTTCATGCTCACTTTGAAAAAAGGCAGCCAGATAACAGAAATGCTCTGCACCATTATTATGTACTTGAAGTCAGCATTATACACCTTTTTAAAATATTCCTTGAAATGCCACTTCATGATAAAACACACAGAAACTTCTCTAAGGTTTTCTGTTAATCAGGTATAACAAACATGGCACAAGCGCTACCTCCCCAGCACTAGCTGTGAAGTACCGATCAAGACTACAAAGACTTTATCTCTTTTGGGATTTCTGTGTGCAAAGCCCTTAATAAAGTTCAGAGAATCCCTGTATATGAAGGGTCTGGCCAATCAAGGCATAACTTGTGCACTGCATGAAGACCTGCACAGATTTCACTGGTATACAGACTCACAATACCTTTCCATAAGGAAGCGCATTTCAGCAATATTTGCCAACTGGGATGCCACGACTTAAAACCAAAGGCTTGACACTCAACCCAGCTTGTATTCTTGCCACTGGTACAACCTACTCTATCTTGCTCCTGTTTTGAGCTGCCTGGCTCCTAACCAAACCACTGAGGAGAACCGAGGGCAAAGCAGATGGGAACTGCCAAGTCCACACAATGCTGGCTCCAGCTGAGGGGAAGGTGCAGAACTTTTACACTGTAGCTACAGAAAGCCTTGATGGGAACCAGACTGCAGATTTAATGTCAAGCTGAACCACACAAAAAAACACGGGGATTTTCTCTTTAATGACTTACTGGTGACCTGCAAAAAAACCCAAACAAACCACAGGAGCATGGGTGTAGACGGCATTTCTGCTTTATATTCTGTTTCCTCCTGTATTTCCAAAGATAAGTGATGTTTTTCTCTTCCCCTACCCTCTTTTTTTACATTTATGTCAAGAATATAAAATTTTGCCTTCCCTGTAGTTTTTGACAAACTCTGCAAGATCAGAGAGTTGGCAGAAGACCTTTCTCAGCCTTCATCATTCAGTGTATGACACACTAAATCCTCAATAAAGGTTGTTTTCTCCTGAGCCATTTCAAAGGAAAACAAAGATGAAGACTTCCAAACAGTGATTTACTCCTTCAAGTACTTTGGCTATTGGTGTACAGTGTTATTATAATTCTCCCTGATCCTCACTGTCCCCCCCAAAAAAGAATCCTATAGCAAGAAGATATGAAATTTGGTATTTAACACTAAGGGTATGGCAAACTCCATTTTTGAAAGTTCATCTCAACCTTCCTTGCCTCAAGCAACTTGCTGGTTTCTATTAAGAGATTTTTACCAAATCCAATCTGCTTCTAATGTAATTGAATTGAAAACAACAACCAAATAAAAACCCCACCCTTTTGCATTACGACAATAAAGCATTCAATAAGCTAAAAATAAAGGTATTCCACAGGACAGCTGTTGTAACTTGCTTCCACAAATATTGTTACAGCTAAAGAGAGGATTGAGAACTGCATAGGGTATTTCATAACTTAACATTAAACCTTAAACATTTCAAAGCTAGGTCAAAAATAGAGAGGTTTGAGAACTGGAATAAAAGGAAAAAGATAAAATGGTCAACAATTAACAAAACCAAAAAGCTCAGTATTACAACAACTTGGAATTTTCATCCAATTCATGACTGATTTAGAAATACAGGTGTTTAGGCCAACTTCATATTCCTTATCACTGGCAGATCATAAAGCACAACCACTTGCCTGAGATGCAGAGCCAGTTCATCTCTCAACACTAAGCACCATATCCAAAAATGGTACAGACCTTCCCCTCTAAATAATAAATCAATGCACCAATAGTAGTAAGGAAAATAACATGTGTCACAACAGTACAGTGGCACTTCTCAGACCACCACATCCAAATACAAGCAGCCATCAAGGATACCAGCACAGTCCCACAAGACAGTAATAGATCCCTTGAAAAGAGATTTGCACTGGGACAAAAAGGGGTTTGTTGGGGAGTGTGATTTCTTCATCCTGTGTAGAAAACCTTTCCGTTTTCAACTCCTGTCTACTTCAGAAAAAGTGAGTTCCCAGTGATGTTTGTTTGCTTGAGAAATACAAAATAAAGAACAAGTTTTGATAATGAGCCAGAGGAACAGACTGGGATCCTTCCCAAACTAGGAGGCTCAGTGTTCTAGTAAAACAGCGCCTTTCCTCCAACTGCCTTCAGTGTAAGCCATCTTACTCGGACAATTAACAACAAAAAGAGAGCTCAGGTTTAAAGAGGCTGACTAAATATTCCTTCCCTAGAGATCATTGTTTACTGTCCTCATTTTTCTGCCATGTGATCATCTCATTCAATTCTCTCACTGCCCAGTCCCTTCCCGAAAGCATTTGGCAGTTGTGACCTGAGCTTTGGATGGAAAAACACGGCCAACCTTTACACATCAAGGAGCAAGAAATCACAAGTCTTGTGTTGGGGGGTTTTTTGTTGGGTTTTGGTTTTGGTTTTTTTCAGTCTTGGCACAGGTCACCTTCAACCAAAAGCAGCACTTTAATTACAGAAACCCATATACAACTCTGTGACCAGAAGTCAAGTCATAAAAGCAGACTAATGCTTATCAGCATGGAGGAGCTCAAAGAGAAAGTGAAGAATACCCCATGGCATCAAAATGAGCAGGACAACCATGCAACACTTCATGCAGGTCACCAGTGAACATGGATGAGAACCAGATAACACTTTGAGAACAGAGACCAGGCAGGGCAGTACAACTGTGGACACACCCCAGTTACACAGAGAGACTGCTTACCCTCGGGTTTACTGGTAGTACCATCTTTAAGCAAATTAAAGAAAAACAAGGAAAGGGTTAATAGGGAAAAATCAGTAACATCAACAGAAGTGGGCACTACATATTAGCTCCATAAATATGCAAAAAAATTAATACAATTAAAGAAATGAAAAAATTTTGACTGTGCAGCAAATCAAACCTGGATTTTTCTGAAGAAAACACTTGCAGGTTTTCCCTCCTGCAATAACCAACCTTTGCCAAACTCCATTTTCGTTGCTTGCCTCACCATTTCTCTCATGAGAATGTGAAGGTGATAAACATCCCTACAAGTTCAAAAGGAAGCAGGGTCCTTCAGGAGCAGCCATGTTTGCATCACTTACAGTGAATTTGCTGCTTTTCCCCTACAGCCTAGTTTAAGAAAAAGACTAACTGTATTCAGTCTCTCAGCTTCAAGGATCAAGTCAGCTTTAAGCAGATACTTCCCCCTCTTCCATTCTTCCTTGTGACATAAGATGTTTGAAGGCAGTTTAGCCACTGAAGCCAATGTACAGCATGACTCAAAAATGGCTGCATGTGCAAGCCTAAAAGCACAAGATCTACTTCACCTTCTGTATTACGTTTCCACTGTGATGTATCTACATCTTGAACCAAGCATGAACGATTTAAATCAGAATAAGAATTCAACTTCTGAACTGAACACAACCACCATGTCTAAGCCAAGGTAAAACATTTCAGATATGAAAGAGACTGGTCTCAAAAAGGAATCTAGAGAAACCACCCCTACATAATTCACCGAGTATATTTTATCAGATTAAAGACCAAATGCCCACACTAAGGAGAAGAAACTTCTCAACTGATTCAGTGAAGATAATCTATACAGTTTAAATCAAGACCACAGATTCCTGACTTTTCTCCCTCTTGTAAAGGTAAGTCAATGGCAAGTCTGGGATTACATTAGTATGAAACCAGCAGAATGAGAAACCAGCTCAGATGATCAGCTCTGCTCACAACAGAGTTGAAGCTCAACAAATATGACATCAATCACTGCCTTGCATTTCCTCCTCCGTGACTTCTCCAATGGTATCTCCAGGAGAGAAAGATCCAATGCAAAGTGAGTTGTAAGAAACCCTGAGGTACCTGAAGGTGATACACAATGCTCTGAGAGAATAATGTGACGTGGCTATAATCCAAAGATTCAGTATAAAGAATAGACACTTAAATCCTGTCCGGTGGAAGAGTACTGTTGACTTCCTCTTGCTTCTGTATCTCTCTCTTTTGTGAAACAGAAAGCAATCAAACTCACCTACGATGTACTACTCAAAGCATAAAACAATTAATGGAAAACCAGTTTCAGGAACGGAGGGAAGGAGAAGAAGGAAAAGAGACAGGGGGACATGTCAAAAGGAATTGAGCCGTAACTACTCTCCTCAGCAATGTCGCAGAACCATAATAAGTTCTGCTTTTCCCCAGAAAGAAGAGACGCAGACCATTATACAATTTAAAACCTAAGAAGTTGCTTCAAGTCAGTTCTGTTGTCATTTTTTTTCCTTAATCCCAAAGGGCAAGAGATCACACACTGATTCTGGAGAGCTGGGAACTATCTTAAAGTATTCTTGTAGTTAGAGTTTAATATTCCAGCAAAACTGTGAGGCACTTTCTGCTACTAAAGAATGCTAACTGCCAGAGTAGAACACGTAGATTTACCTAGTGATGCGTATGACCCTGGGGGCAAGGCTGCAGCAGAACTGAAGGGGGTGGAAGCTCCAGAAGACGTCACTTTTGACTTGGCACTAGCTGCTGCATTCACATCGACGTCACTGCGGGATCGCTGCAGAGATCCTGGTGTTGACACAGATTTTGTACTTACTGTAGATGCTGCAGATGGGAGTGGGAGATCCAGAATAAAGAAGATTAATTTTTTGAGCTGTGTGCTTCAAAGAGCCTGACAAGCAGTTTAAAGTACTATTTTTAACAGTCCCTGCTGGCACTGAAATACCTCAACTAAGAATGCTTTATCAGGGCAGTGAGGGCTTCCCCACACTGCATGCAAAGATATTTCATCAATGCTGACCTGATGCTACCTCTAAGAACTTTATCAGACACAAGCCTAAATGGTAAGATCAAAAAGGCTGTCAGGCCAGTAAAAAGAAATTTCTAACAGAATCTAGATGGGAAAGTTCAACCACAATACCCATCACTGGCTTGTGAGCTGCTGGCCGAAACAGACCTGCAGGTCCTTCAGTCCAGGTTCTAATAACTTCCTTCACAACACCTCATCTTCTCATGAAGACCGTTGTTTCCATCACTTGTTGATGCTCACCCTCCTAAGCATGAAGCTTGACTACTCAGCTGCAAGCAAACATGCATTTGTGTGCACAGTCAAGTAGGTTACACAACAATACCTCCTTGAATCAAAGGTCTCAGCAGGGTGTAGTGTATAGACAAACCAACCAGAACCTGACGTCGGTGAGGTGTAAAAGGCAGCTTATCTTTCACCAACAGAGCTTTGACTATTTTGTATTAAATGTATTGTTTAGATTATTGTATGCATTTACTTAGGACAGAAAAGCTGTACCTAAATATTCCATCTGACAATAAAAATAGATTAGCAATGAGATGGAATTTAACACAGGAGGATTTGTGTGCTGACACCTCCACAGAGAATAAACAACAGAAAATTGTAAAACTGAAGGCACCATTAGACTATGTAGCTGTAAATCTTAGCATCAGCAGCAGTTTATTCGAATTATTACACAGCTAAACATACCTTGGCTACAATTTTCAAGGCTTTTTAGGCTTCCCTTCAGGTATAAGCAATTACAGATTAACTAACATCCTTTAAAAGCATCATTTTATCAGCAGCTGATGCACAAAATACGGTGTAAACCTCAGAACTATTCAAAATTTTTACACACTAAGCTGTCATTTTAGGGAGCAGTAAACAGTGATTAAAGTTTTTGTTTGCATATCACAATGTCTGATATTCTCATTCTAATCCATCATACTTCATCAGCAACACCCGAGCCCGTTTTCCAGCTCCTGTTCTCACCTCTAGATGTAGTACTTCCAGTAGGACTTCTTTTGGCAGACAATGGACGGCTGGAAATTAATATAAATATTTATTAAAACAAAAGTATTTCTTAGTCATCAGAAGCAATGCTGCTCTGTTCCCTCAATACACAACTAAATTAATAAAAAGTTATTTATATACAGGAAGAGGCAAACAAAGCTTGTTCAATAATAAAAACAGCACCACCATGACATTCATCATAAAAGCACTAAGAAATAAATTCATATTCACATTATTTGCGTAAGAAAAGATTTTTAAGAACACTTTTTGTACCTTTAAAAAATTAATCCAGAAAGTTTTTTATATCATATTACACATAAAACACAGACACCTGGCGTCTAAATTAACTGTATCTCTAAGACTAACTAAAATACATTCAACAGAAAGTCAAATACTGACTTTGCAGTTACAACTCAGAATCAGTTTAGTCATTTTTTGTCTTTTGTATGGACAGAGGCAGACTTACACCTTTAGGATTAATGCAAAATGCAGAACCTAAATCCAGGCACTATTTTAAGCACACCTGAAAGGAATGACTAACTATCTGCTGAGCACAAATAGCTTCCTAGAAAATTATTTATGGAGTGAAGATAATGCTTGTATTTTTAAAGCCAGTAAGCAGTTTTGCTGACTTTTTATTTTCATATAATGTTAGCTAAAAAAATTATAAAATATATTTTGGAGTAACCAAGCATAGAGTCCAAATGATGACCAGACAAGACAAAGCTATAAGATAGCTCCCTCCAATTCAGTGGAGCTCTCTGTTTGCAGCTGTTTAACTTAAGATGCAGTGAGTGACACAAAGACCTACTTGAGACTCTCCTGGGAGCTGGAGGAGGAGCGATCCGACTGTGGCAAGGACACGATGCTGTCAGAGTTCTTCAAATGTGACTGCAGGGCCTTCTGGTAGGAAGACTCCAAGGTGTGGTACAAATGCTCTGCCTCTCGGCTGAAGTGACTGTGGAAACCCCAGTAACACCTGGAAACAAGGCACAGTACTGTGAGCAAGCCCTTGTCATGTTTTAGGGGGCAGTGGAGCGAAGGTACAGTCAGAGCCCTTTTCACTATTGCCATTAGTGGGCTCACTTGCCCAGACATTTCAACCATCTACTGCCTCATGGCACATTTAAGACATTTCACTTTTTTCAACCCATTGTAATGCTCAGACAGCTGCACAGAAGACAAACTAAATTAAAGAACCACTTGGTGCATTTGTTGTAAAAACACAAGCAGCCAACAAAGCTTTATTACAGAAGGAACCCTCATCCCTCCAGCTGTCTGCTGTACATAGGAGATTGCAGACCCACTAGACTGATACTAGTTTGGGACTGGGTGTGGAAGAGCTACTTCAAGAACATGCCAAAGGCAGAACACACACGCATGGGTCTGATTCAGGAAAAACTAGCAGGTTTTTTATTCCTTAACAGTTGTCCTGCAATGCTGCAGAGACAAACCTCTGTACTGAGTTGAGGCTGTTGACAGTGTTTTTGGGAAGAAAAAACAAGGAAGAGAAAAGAGGTGCTCCCATGGACTTCAAATTAGTGCTATGCTAAAAATAAAAGAGCATTTCAAGATGAGGGAAGAATTCCTCTATAGTCCAAATCTCCCAGCTCATAGCTAAACACCATTCACTCTTGGCACAAAGGAGATGAAGACTCTCAGTACTTTTCAGGGGGCAACTAATGGGCAGTTTAAGAGTACAATCATTAGCTCAAATGAATCAAGAATTGTTTGTGTGTGACAGCGTCCTCAGGGAAGCCACATGCATTCTCACATCACTAGAAGAAAACAAATTTCTGTCTTACAGTCAGCCACACTGCTATTTAATAAACATGGGAAGAGAGAATTAAGCATGCTCTCTGAAGTCTCATGCCATTCTCCTTGCTGTCTATTCAGATTAACTAGTCGCCTGCTGTGAAGTCTCAGTGACTACTGTAATTTCCAGTGATGGACACACTGTCTTTTCAAAAGGATTTAAGCAATCCTAGTGTGAAACACCTCTGCTTATAACACAGCATTCAGATTGATGGAATTTATTGTTCATTGATTTCATGCTTTACAGCAGCCTCTTTCTGAAGAAAAATGTTCTTGCAGTGTTCTGTTCAGAAGAGTATGATCCTGGTATATCAGCATACTACCATAAGCACAACCACATTAACGGAAATGCATCAGAATCTTCAACAGAAGAAAACTAACTGCAAATATTAACATTTCCTATAGATAAATACAAACATATTGTTTCAGTGGTGTAAAATATTACCCTAATTTAGGATACCATTTAGCAGTGTACGAGCACAAGGACTTTAATTTCAGGAGTAGCAAAGAACAATAGAACAGACTATTTCAATTGGATGGGACCTACATGGAACATCTAGTTCAGTTGCCTGACCAATTCAGAGATGACCAAAATTAGAGCTTGCTGTTAAAGGCACTGTCCAAATGCCCTTTAAACACTGACAGGCTCTCTAGGAAGTTACTGACCACCTCTCTAGGAAGCCTGTTTCAAAGTTTGACCACCCTCTTGGTAGAGAAATGTTTGATAACGTCCAGTCAGAACCTACCCTGCCAGAGTTTAAAGCATTTCCACATGTCCCATCATACTAAGCTTGATGCACCCCAGGCTGAGGTTTGCTCTCCTGGCTGACTTCTAATCAGGGGTTGTCTGCCAGCACCCCCAGATCCCTTTCTGCAGAACTGTTCACCCAATTTACACTTCTGCAATTTACACTTCTGCCCAGCATTACTGTCTTGTTTACAGGCCAAGAAAGAAAAATACATTAGTAATAGTATATCTATATATAATATGCTTGCAACAAAATGAGATTTCTGTTTAGTCCACAAGCAACTCAAACTTCAAAAAGAAAGATGAGGTTACTAGTTCTCAACTCTAGACTGTTAAACAAGATAGGTAAGCATTTTACCTGCTCAGACAGATTTAAAAAAATTACAAGAACAAAGTGAAATAAGCACCATTACAAGACACAATACACATAAGTCAGCCCTGTGTGATCACCTGCTATGGCATCTCCTGCTGAAACACACTCCCAAGCCAAGGGAAGAGTTACCACCAGCTGAAGTCCAGAGAATGTAACTTGCTTGGACTTGTGTCTCAACCATGCAATACCACTGGCTCACCACACAAGAGGGGCAAAGAATGGGAGGAAAGACAGACACCTTCCACTTACTTTCTTGCCTCTATCCTCGCTTCAGAGTCTGCATCATGAATTCCCTTCTTTATTGTTTCAGCTAACACTGATATGTGTCTGAAATAAGAAAGAAAACATTATCCAGCAGTTCAGAAAGATGACCAACACTTATAACAAATGACTGATTTGATTTTGCCTTGGTCTCCAAAAACAAACAGTTCATCACATCCTCCCATTTTGATGTAAGATCCTTTGTAACCTTTACTTATTTACTCTAACAAAATGTTTTTATTTCACCCACACTGCTGTCTAGGAAACGACAAGCAGCATTCTTCATAGATCTTTACTCAGCTATTTAAACTGTCTGGGTTCAAAAACTCTCTCTTAAGCCTTAAATAGTCTTGCACAGTCTAGGGCTAAGGAAATTGTGTCCCAGTCTCTTCTCCCACAACTAATTGGTCATTAGTTTGAAGTAAGGTACAAGCCTCACAAGCTCCTGATAAGACGTGTAGTAGCCTTCACCTTATCATCTCACTTCAGAGCGCAAGAGGAAAAAAAAGTTTGTTAAATAAAAATTACTGAATTCAGGGATTTGCTCAGCCAGGTTTTCCAAGGTTGGCATAGGAGACAGACTCACCAACTCTGACTGAGAGAATTACAGGGACAAATGGTGTGTGTGTACATAAGTACGTGCTTTTTTTTGGTGGCAAAAAAATCTACTAGAGCTACCTGATACAATCTCAGTCTCCTAGATTATCCCTTCTCCAGAATTAACCTCCTCAAATATAGGTAGGAGAGAACTAACCTGCTTGTATTCAGAACTTACCTTTCTAGGGAGTGTGTTTGCCACTCCTGCAACAGCAAGTCTAAAAATTCATAACAGCGCCTGCAGAAGAGAGAGAAGAAATATCAAATTAAATTAACAGGGGCACGATGGCTTTGCTATCCCTGACTCTGAACAAGTCATCTTTTGTTAGGAAGCTTTATGGGACATCAAAATTCAGTGTAGACCCCAATAAAAACATCAACATCTCTGAAAACACCATTAATAAACAGTCTGAAATATTAACTGCAGGTAGGTCATTATAGAGAAGTCTGTAGAGAGGGCTTGACATAAAACAATCCAGGAAGCCCCCTTTTCATTAAACAGGATAGGAATCCAGAAGATTCATGCTGTTAGTTCAGGCTTCACACAGAAATTTCATCATTAGGTTCATGTGGGGACACTTTCTGACTTTAATCTCCCTTCCTCACTTCAAGAAACTAAGGCATAAGTGTGCTGAAATGAGTTCAAGGTTTGTCACCAAATGCAGCAACAACAAAGCCCTTCCTTTTATCTAACTGGAACAGAACTAGTACATCTACATGGACAAGGCCAGAGTTTCCCAGTGAGGCAGTGGACTGAAGTACTTAGATTTTAAGTGCAGACAGGACCACTAGCAAGCCAGTTCCCTTCCAGATGATGCTATCACAGAAGACTACTTCTGCTGCTGGCTCAAAGAAAACACATAACAGCTAAGAGTGGGGAATAGGAATGTGTCCATAAAAAGACAAAAGAATACGATGGTACAACGACACGTAAGCACAAAGATCAGCTTAAAAAACACTTCTCTTTGTGGAAAAATGGATTTTCCTCTCTGCAGTGTTGCAGCCCAAATCACAGAAGAGAATGAGATTCATGTTATAATAAGGGAGTATATGTGTTATTTCACGAATAACAACATATACATTTACATTATCAGAAAGCACATATAAACCTATTTGCTGGTAAAATCCAGTAAATTCAAACTAAATTCTCACCTTCTAACTGCAACAGACTTGGAGGTACAATTACTGGTTATGATGGGTATTAACCGAGGGATGTGCGTATGCTGGAAGAAAACAACAAAAACAGGAAGAAATGTTTACATCATAGTTCTTAAGAATGAAAGACTATCTCCTTCAGCCACCTGAGCCCATTATTCACATACTTCTTGCAGTTCAATTCTTAAAAGTATAGCTGCTAAATAAAGCAACACTAACAGATATGGATAGATTTTTATAATTAAAAATATATTTTATCTGCTAAAATATCTCAAACAGATACTTTATTATCTTCTTTAATGACAGGCCCCAGTGAGTCAAGGAGCTGAAGACACTGCAGGAGAATCGAAACTGCCAGTGGTGACAACTTGAGAGGCATCAGGCTACCTACAGATTACCCAATAAATCACTAAGCAGAAGCCACTGCTGTGAACTAATTGTTTTAGGAAACCTGAACTGTCTGTGAGGTACTTTAGAGCATAATTAAGAGGATGAGACTGTGCTGCAAGGCAGGTTTAAAACCTTCTCAAAGAAAAAAGTTTGCTCAGCTCTTAGAGGGATCAAAATATCTTGCTCTGCAAAAGGAAACATTTTTCCTACTATTTTGGCAGAGCTTAACGAATAAGGCCGCACGACATCTGAGAGAGCCGAGCCCAGCATAATCAGAGAAGTAGATTAGACATTTAATCTAATTTTCATTGCAGCAGCATTCATATTTCATCAGAAACACTGCAGTATTTGGAAACTGTAACATTGTTCTCTTTTGATGTATACTTACTCGAATGATTAATCTAACTGCTACAACACCAGAAGTGGCCATGACTTTGGCACTATTCGGAATTAGATTAAAAATTGTTGGCATGATGGCTTCTGCCCCATGGTCAAACTTGTTTCCCAGAACTGATGACAAATGCCTGAAAAACAGAATGAAGTCATGGTGATAAGTGAGTTGAAGATTAAGCAAGTCAGACTTCGAAAGAACATCTGACATAAGCACATCTGACATCTCAATCTTTGCAACTGTCACCTCTTCTCCAACTCTAAAGGACAGAGTTCCTTTGCTTTCCTTTCAGACTTGTGCTCTACATTCATCTGAACCCTGAGAAACAGTAAGACCAGCATAAAATAACCAGCACAGCTAAAAATTTATTATCAAACAAATGGGATCGTGATGATAGAACGTCTTATTCTGTTTTATATTATAACTGAAACTCCATATTTTGCCTTAAGATGCACATTTTTTTTAAAAGGTTAGAAACACTGCAGCACCTTGTTTCTTGAAGTATTTCAAAGGACAGACCATCGAAAACAAAAACTAGCTCAGTCTGAACCAGAACAAAGCATACACATTTTAAGCTTTATTGTTCAATCCTTCCCTATCATGCATGAAGGCACAGCCTGATCATTAATTCTGCATATCTGTAATCAGCATTGTTTAATACTGAGTTAATTCTGCAGTTTGGCAGAATTACAATTAGTGGTCTACATGGATGTGGTGAAACAATTGTAGCAAAATCATTTTCTACCTCTAACAATGCAGAACTAGCAGTACAAGTTCCATCCTAATTATGTTTTGACCAGTGTCTATTACTTTTTTTCTACATCACATTTCAAGCACCCACAGGAAGTCAACTTACCCCAACGTGATACAAGCCTCTCGTACTACTTGAGACCGCAGATCTTTAGCAGATAATTTAAATGCTCCATCCAAAAGCCTTAAGTGTTGGAAGAAGTTATCATATTCTGCAGCTCCAGCCAAAAGTAAGGACCGGATCTTTTTCAACTGTTGAGAGCACAAAGGAAATCAGTGACTGTCAGTGAGTGATAAATATAAGGACATTTATGTTCTGGGTAACTATCTGGTTCCCAAGGTCCTTGTACATTATTCCTGAACATGCTCTGAGAAACTTGATTCTTAACGTCCAAGCAATTTTATTATTCTGTATCTTATATTCAACTCCTAGGTTAACATACTAAGTAATAGAATATAAACACACTAACTTATAGAAATCCCGAAGTATTGCATACAGCTACTCAAACTGTATTATTAATAACCCAAACATTAGTTTTTAAGCCAAAAGACATCTTAAATATCCCTCTCTGTTCCCGTATTTACAACAGCTTCTAAAACTTAGGTCATCTCATAGTTGACTCATATATTAAAAACATATCCAGATCTAAAGGGCATGGTTTATGCTCAGGTCTGAGTAATACTGACTTATATCTATAATGTGTCCATTGACTTCAATAAATCAATTATCTGGCTCTAACAGAAGTGGAGCCCTGACCCCAAAAAATGGGAAATTTTCTCTTAATATTACAGGGATCACCATATCTCATCCTACAGACATTCCTCTGGACACCTTCACAGGCCCTCCTGTACACCAATGCACCTGCACATTGCCTCGATTCAAGCTCACTCTCACTCAGTACAGAAATAAAATTAAACAAAAGTTGAATCAGCACAGTCTGCTACTCAGATTTGGAATACAGGATTTGACAGAAGTCACTGCACCACTGAGGAAATTCTACTCTGTAGGCAAGACCATGCATCTATTCATATTATGAAAACACAGCTCACCTAGGTAAATAAAACTCAGTCTTGTCATGGAAATAACATCCAATTTTCCACTTCCACATTTTCCACAGTCATATTTATTTATTCAAAACCTAAGTGTGTAAATTATTTCTGAATTATTTCACACCTCCTTTTGCAGAAGTATAAATAGGTTCTCCATAAGCAAAATAATTTTCTGCCTTATCAGTTAAGTTTTAAGATATTCTGAGTATGACTTCTGACATTTTGATTGTAGCATCTGCTAGCAAATTTCTAGCTTTACAACTGGATTTGCTACATGACTTCCAGTTCAACCTGATGCTGCCTCAACAGATTGTTGTATATCAAATAGCATTCTTCCTTACAGATGTGGTTTAAATTCAGTTTCACAAAGAAACATTTCCCCCCAGTCAGGGGAAACAGGTGTTCACCTGTTATGGCTTTACTCTGAGGTTATCCCAGTACCTTATTCATGGGATTAAGCTCAGTGTAGAAAAACCTTCTGTTAAAAGAGATCATATCTAAGTTCACTACTTACCGCAGAAACTCTCTGTTCCCAGTCGTGCTTATCATCTGATAGTATCTCTCTGATTTTGTTTATGGATTCCTCAAGATCCCGGCTGGAATAGATCTACAAATTGAAATACAGAGCAGCACCATAATGCAAGATTTAATCCAGAAAATCAGATCTCTTCCCAATGACATTCTCATGTCCTTTGCTCCTCAATGCTTGAACATCATGTGCTACAACTGGCTTTGCATAATGCAGAGTTTACACTCATTGCCTGCAATCAGCAGCTACAAAATTATCACAAGACGATTAAAGGCTCATCTTCTATTATTTTACTACAGTTACACAATTTTAAGCAGCATTCCTGCAGGTACCAGTGGCTATATTTGACAAGACCTACAAAAGATCATGAGGGAGACACGTGTGGTTCAGCTGTCCCAAACACAAAGCTCTGGTGAAGGAGAGGGGATGTGTGATGCATCTCAGCGATCCGGCTAAATCAGCAAACATGCACCACCCAGTCATCACATTCACACAGCACCAATCCCTGGGACACAAGTCACCTTTTGCTTTCAGTTCCCAGAGGGTACAGATGAGATGGAGAGAGGCTCCTGCTGACCAAAGTCTTCATTTGACCAGACTGCACTGTGCAGAGCACACATCCAGTTCCAGCCCCACATCCAGTCCTGGGATACCTCTATCACATCATGTCCACCCCCACTCCCTCTGCTTCTGAGGATTTCACACAGATTACCAGCAGATACCACCACTTAAAACTTGCCTTCCTTCAACTTCTAACTTGCTTCCCCTTTAAAAAAGATCTGTTAACATCACAATGAATCACAATTTGCTGATGATTAACATGAGATCCTATATCCATCTTCTGCTTTTTAGTACAGTGTGGTTTAACACTACTTACCTGAACCGTTGGGACATCTTCAAATGCCTTAATGAAGTCTTCTTCATCCACAGCACCTGCTCCCTCTTTGGCTGCTGACACACAAATGAAAAAGGTTTTTCAATCTTCTTATCAACAAGAGAATCAATTAAGAAACCACCAGCTATCAAGGCACTTAATCAGGAGAAAGTTCACTATCCATGCAGCCTCAGAGTGCTGCAGACTTAATGAAAGCAGAGACAGGGAAATTCAATGCCAGGCACAGGCTAGACATTCATGGCATCCTTCAACTCACAGGCACAGAGGGCACATTAGGGAAGTCATTACAGTAATCACTCAAGAGTTAGGGGACACAGTCTGAAAGATGAAAGGGAATACTTACTTTAATTATATGGGAGATTTTATTTTAAAGGATTTAATCCCATCTATAATAGATGAAGGTGGAGATCTGACAGGTGCACAAACAGACGAACTATAAGGAAGATAAATAGTCTCTGGAATACTAATCAGATTAGAGACTGTCTGATATAGGGAACTTTCTCCTTTTCTCTAGGCCACATGTAGAATTACAGTCACATGTAGAATTATCGCTCATAGTTTTCTTTCTGCACCTTCATTACCAGCAATGCCCAAAGTTCTTTTTAGAAGAAAGCCCATGTGCCAGTTTTAGGTTGCAAGGGCTAAAGTTTAGCACACAGCTGTAAGCAGCCTGTCTCAGATCAGCTGGAGTTGCAGCTATATGGGTTTAAAGAACACTGCAACACTGACATGATTTACTCACAGCCTTCAGTGCACAACTACACATGTCCAATCTTTTTCAAATGCAAAATACATTATAGGGGTTCATCCAACTCAACTTCAACTGTGGCACAACAGAGAACACACATGTCATGATTTCACAGGGAAAAATTTGTTACTGCATTCTGTGGGCCTGTCTGGAAGTCCCTGCAACAAGCACAGTATGAACACTATAAATACTTCACATCAATGTCAATTCATATGTATTATCTGCTTACTAGAAGACTTGGAGCCCAGAGGTGCAGACGCAAGTCTGCGGGTAGTCCCCATCCCAACTCTGCGCGAGTTTGCAGGGGCCTTGGAAGATGTAGAGGAGCTGGCTGAGGAAGGTCTGTTCCCATCCACGGAGTCTTCATCATCAAAAATTTTATCTGCCAAAGAAAACCACACTCAGCTAGCTGTATGGCCAATGAAGCAAAGAATATGCCCACGCTATGGCAAACACGCTGCATGTTCCAGTCCGCTCTGCCAGCCCTCATCTCAGCAGTGTCCTCATCCTAGAAATCCAGTTATTCACCAAAGACCACCTGGCCACTGAACTCAATCCTTTGCTATTGCAGCCACTATGTTATAAACCCTTCCAATGAATGCATTCAGATAAAAAGAGCAAACCAAATCTACAGCAGAAAGACACAAGCCACAGATAACACTTGGGGTGTTTACAGTCTGCATCTCTCATGTTGATGCCTCCAACAGCTATTTTGCTGTGGACTGTAGCGAAACCAAGACCATGAGCAAAATCAAGACCTGGGTGTGGAGGAGACCAGGCAGCAGAGGCTGCCCTGTGACACCTGCACCAGACTGAGGATAAAACAGGGTAACCCAGGAAAGTTCACGTGGCAATATCTATACTGTTGACAAACCCAGACCATTAATCACAGACCCATCCAGAGTTATAAATCCCCTTTAACTCTTTAAATTATCACCAGATATTCTTTACAAGGAAACAGAAAAAGTTACCTCAAATTCATAAAAACATAAATATAAGGTGTACTAAAACTTACAGAACTTTCTGTGTACATTCAGCTTCAGCCTCTACCACCAAACATGAACATAAATGAACTTAAAATGAACTACAGTCACTTTGATTCTCACTGAAGGTCACTTCAATTCCAAAGTAGTGCTTATATTGCAGTTTTACACAGATTATCTAATTCACTTGAAAAGCCAGACTTGGGTTGAAAGGTGACAAAGCATTTGGGCAGCTGATGTAGATGGAACACATAATTATTGAGGTCAGAAAGCCAGATCAGTCCCCATCATTTAGCTTCTCCACACTAACACCTCATTCAGAATTTGAGACCTGCTTTGTGTCTATCCCTCTCCAACAACCCAAGGTATACACCCACTCTCCACAGGTTTAGGAACATTTCCTTCACAATTTTCACTTGGCAAAAAGTCAAGCAGGTGCTTTAATCCGTCCCTGCTCAGGAAAGCACCTGGGAACATCTAGTAACAAACACAGGCTCCTAGTTAGACACTAATGAGTGAAATTCAATACAGGTTGAGCTTTCTGAAAGTAAAAAATTAACTTGATAACAGTATAGGCATACTAAAGGGGAGGGGGAAAAAAAGCCTGTATTGTTCTCAACCCAATCACCTTCAGTCTTCCCTGCCCCAAGCAGCATTGGTCTATTAGCACCTGGACACAGGAACACCATCACAGAGCATCTAGAAACCTAACCGCCCTATTTTCAATGCGTCCTGTGCACATGATGCCATAATCCAACCACAGCACAACACAGAAATGACAGGTACACAGAAGCATCCAAAAAGTTAAAAGAGGTGGCCAAGGACATCTCTCCCCTTAATTTTGGTGTTCAAGATGTCTTGAAATACANCATAGTAACAAGTGCACAAGCGCTTGTACTGTTGTTCGGGCAAAAGTGAACAAGGCAAAAATGAACATATGAAATTAAAGAAATTTCAGGTCACATAGCTGAGGAGAAGAACATCAGCCATAATTAGGATGTAGGCTCTCTCTTTACACAGTGCCTGAAGGCAGCCATGGAGACCGTACTACCGCCCTATTGACACCAGTCATGTGCTGACATATGTAATTCAAAAATAATTTGAAAAGAGCTCAGGGAACAATCATGAGAATGATTAAAGGATTAGCAAATATGTTTTTAATTCAATTAAATGAAAATTCACTGCAGGAGTTTGTTTAGCCTAGCTGGATTCTTAATAAGTTGTTTGATTATATTCTGTGTTAACACAACAACTCAAGATTTATTAACACAGTTTTCCAATGTGATTTATTAATATTGTTTCTCACCTAATAGAAAAATATACAAGGCCACTGGCTGAAGGTTAAAAACAAATTAAATTCTCAACTATCTTTTTTCCCCCCTCTCTTTCCTTCCCCCCCCCTCAATTTTTTGCAGAGGACTAACCCTCTGTGAGGTTAGGAGGTGTGTCACCCAGTGAATTCTACCACGGGCAGTTCTTAAAAAGCAAAATTGAATTTTTATTTTTTTTATAAAGACAGTGTAGAGTTCAAACAGGAATATTTCAAAAACGTTATTTGGTGAGAGTTGCACCAAGGTCAGGGCAGATCAAAATAGACTTTAAAACACGTAATCTCTGAAGCCTGTAGGAAGGGGTTTAAGTGATTCAGAGAGACCCACACAGACATTCAATTCAAAAACTTCTAAGCAAAACTTGTCCCTATTGCACTTATTTCAAATGCTCCTATATAGATAATAGGCAAATTATTATTTGCCACATCTGTGTTACCAGCCAAAAAAAAGTCATATTCAAAACAAAAGATACTTTACTAATTCATAATCACTTTCATCGGGTAATAAAATTCCCCACAGCTGCATTTCAGGCTATCTAGATGCATCCTTACTTAACTCACTTCCTCTTCTATCTGCATTTTTAAAGCCTCACCCCTCTGAAAGGAGAAGAGGGTGTGGTTTACTACTGGATACAGTAAATTAAAAAAAAATCCAGATATTGAAAGCATCACACTCCCATAGCACTTTAGCAATTAAATAAACTATCATTTTCACCTAAAACAGGCTTTTTTGAGCATTAGCAAAAATACAACACGCCAAAAATCCAACCAGCCCGTCCACAGTTCTGGGGATGTATGGATTACAATCACACCCTC
Source organism: Pachyramphus minor (assembly GCA_013397135.1). Lineage (NCBI taxonomy): Eukaryota > Metazoa > Chordata > Aves > Passeriformes > Tyrannidae > Pachyramphus > Pachyramphus minor. The sequence goes on from VYXB01000994.1 coordinate 1,729,216, forward strand.
CTGTTCATTAACTCTACAAACTAAGCATTACGTATTTATCAAACCAGAATATCCCTTCAGTAACCCAACAGCATTTTCTCATTCGAGCAGTGCAGAATGACAGCGCCACATTCAGAACTGCACATCAAGTCTGCCAGTAGCACGTGTGCAGGACAGAAAGAGAAACAAAGAACAGAAAGAAACCTGAACACAGGAGTCTAGAGAAGGTCAGAAAAACATGCTACTATACACTATTGTTAAAAAGCCCTTTATTTTGCCACCCATGGATTCCTGCTCATGATAATCATTTGAGCTAGGATCATATTTTTCAGTGCATCTGCAAATGGTAAATTCAGCATGGGTGTAACTCTCAGGGCACCAGCTGAGGTGCACTGAAGCAGAATCAGTGCCTAATTCTAACATTAAATAACCACTGATGCTCTCCCATCCCAAGACACTCCCAGTGCTCATTTAAAAGGACCTTATAGTACTCTCTGTCAGAAATGTGCCCTTATAAAAGAGGCCTTTGTCTGCTCGCCACTCTGCTGCCTCAGAGAAAGAGAGAAGCCAATCTGCTTTACATTTTTCAATTCCTTTACATTATTTAAGAAGAAAAAAAAAATTGCTTACAAGTACATATCCTTCTGCAAATAAGCTTCCTCAACATTCCTTCATATTTTCCATAGCGTGCCCAGATGTAAGAGTGCTTCACAGAGCGCCGTGCCTTTCAGTCCAGAACATAATCAATCATTGCCCCTCGTATTCATTAAGTATGCTGTCTTCCCACGTGGATTTAAACAGCCATGGCCTCTGTCCTCTCACTACAACTGCAGCTCTGCAGGATTCTCATCAACACCCATTTCAGCACAGGAAACTTCAGGTCACTTCTAGGAAAGAAATTTCCTTCTAGCGAGGGGAACCCGGGACAAATAATCCAGGATGAAGACGAGCTGAGTCTGCCTGGCTCGGCTGGCTTGCACTAGGATCCAGCCTGACTTTATCCCCTGGGAAGCGCTAACAGGAGCATCTCAACAGCTGTCATCATTTGTCCATGACGAATAAATTTAGTCATTATTCATTTTAAAATGTAACCCCTTCAGGTCTGGGCAAGGTGTAAAACGGTGAGAGGAGGCTGCCCTAGCTGTTCAGGAACCATGGTAAATAAGGGCCAGCATTTTCCCTGCCTGAACCACCAGCCTGGGACCTTTTAAAGGGAAGTAACCGAATCTCAAATTTCCTTTCCAACGAAATGAGATGTTTTCCAGCTTTTAAAAACTTTTGGATGTCAGATTCAAATCTTTTAGTTATTTGCCTGTAAGCTTTAAGGAAACAACCACTTTGTAATGATGGCAGAGTGGAAAAGTGTCTGTTTCTAATGAAGATGCCCCACTATGGCCTTCAGATTCAACTCTGTAAGGGACAAAACTTGTCCTGGCCCCATTGTGCTCATCTTTCATATGCCCATCTCCAAGCACCAGTGCAGCTGAAACAGGCAAGACGGATGCAGCTTGCAAGTATCATCTGCGTCTCTCTTAGAAGAATCTTCCTTTTGGGGGCAGATGAAGGTGGATGGCACCAGGGAAACCTGCCTTACCACCCTCCCCATGGCATCCTGCACCAGGAGCAGACATGCAACTGCTAAAGCTGACCCACATTTCAGCACATCCAAAATGCTCACCCCCACTAGGAGGGCAAAGCCCACCTCCCTGAAGATCTGAGAACCTTCTAAAAGCCAACACCCTGGCCAACCTACCAATGCCAAAGACAGCAGTGTGTGTTCCTCTTCACTACTTTCTACCAGGCGTAACTCCACCTGGATTGGTCCACCTCAAGGGCAGCATCTGGCATCCCTATCTCCAGCTGTGTCTCCCATAGGACATGAGGCACAGTTCACTCCTCTTTGTGGGTGTCCCATCAGCCTTAAAGGGAGACAGCCTCAGCCAAGGTTACATGCCTCTTCCCACTTGCACACACAAAACCCATGCACAGCTTAGCTGCAAGCCTGTCCAACTCCAGCATAGGTATTGTAGAGGTTTCTCCAGGAAAATGAGTTTATGAACCTGCTAAAGGTAAAGGAACATGTGTATGCTCCTCAGCAGGAGTAAATGTTTAAGAACGAAGGAGTGGCAGCTACAAGCAGAAATATATGGGCACAGCATGTCATTAGGGTTTCCTGCTTGGCCATCTCCCACAGTTTCAGAGATGCTCTCTCCTAGCCCCAGACACAGCCCCTCCTTTCCCACCCTCCACACCAGGCAGTGTTTGGAGCCTGTAAAACACAGACCACTCAGCGACCCTTGTCAGCCCACCCAGTGCCACCCACCAACTCTCTCCCCTCAGGTCCAGGTCTCCCAGTTCTCCCCAGCCACCAGCTCCAGTCCCAGTCCACCCCTGCTGCTGCCTTCTGGCACTATTTGCTGAACCATCTCATTGTCCTTCACACCTGGCTTTGAAGCGGATTCCCAAATCCCCAACATCAGCGGGAACACCTTCAAGGGCTCACCAGGACTGACCAGCCACAGCAATGATCCTATCTACAAGGACAAGCATATCACCAGTACCTTGGCTTCTTTCTCTTATCTCACATAATCACCCTATTTAAACTAGAATATGTATCATTGTAGTGGGAGTTTGTCGTCTGAATAATGTTTCTGCAATGTAAATCTAGACATTTGTGACCTTAATAAATACAATAAGTAATACATCAGCCACACATGAGGTGGTGCTTAGAGTCCCAAGACAAGAATGTCATGCCACGTTAGCAAACAAATGTTTTTTGTCTTAATAATCCTTACAACACCCATGTGCTTTTCTTTAAGCCCAAATGCTTCAGTTTTCCTTCCTTAGCCAGGAATAGGGACACTCATCACCTTGGCTGCTGCCTCATTCTGTCTAATCATGAGCTAAATGAACCTAACAGGTTTTCAACTGCTATCACAAAGGAAAAGAAGAATCCTGAAAAAGTAAAATTTGGAATTATCTTCTGCTCCAAATACATCATACTTATATAGGTAGTTTTCTGATACACATCCTGCTTAGGATATACATCCTGCACAACACTACAGCAATTGCAGAATATTGATGCCTGCCATAACCCTGTAAGCAGAAAAACATTCAGGCACTAGAAATTACAAATAAATTACATTTTGAAGTTCCCTTTATCACACTGATATGAGCAAACTGTTGTACACTCAGACATGACCAGATCCAACACCAGATTAGGCAGACATACTCCATATATGGAAAGAAAATTCCAGCTTCTATCTCAGAGAATACGCAATAGCCCTGGCAACAAAATCGGCTCTCAAGGACTTGCCTGGTAAGTAAAACAAAATCGTCCTGTAGAAGACTGATTTGAAATCATGAAACTCATTACTGACTTAAATTACTTTTCTGAGGGACATAGCAAAGTTTTTAGAAACTTCTGTTCATGAAACTAACACACCCGGAAATGGGAATTTTTAAGAGTTAGTGAAACTGTCATTTAGACAGTTTTCAGACATATGAAAGTTTCCATCAGCTTTAAGCAGATTTAGAGGAGGTACAAATTATAACAAAGCTTGCATTCCTACAAGCTTTGTAAAATTAAGTATCAACAGGAGGCAACAAAATCACTATGATACTGAGTGAAGGAACACCAGCTAAAACAGCCAAAAGAATTCACTATGGCATCAAAAGCTGAGATAAATCCATAAAAAAGCCAGGATTTATTAGTTTCACCAATTACTTTAGTACAGTTCATACAGACACCTAAACAAGAATCAAACACCCACGTGCTAGGGGCTACACAGACACAGCCTTTACCCCATACAGATTTTTAAAAATGAAATAATTGAGAGACAGATGCAGACATGTACATAAGGGAAAATAAAAAGAGAGAAGAGAAAGAGATAAGGATCTGCTTTCTTCAAAGTCATCCTTGGAAATACAATATTCCCACAGTGCTTTTTCCAGCCAGGCACAAAGCCTTCCCCTAGACCTCAAGAGCATCAGGAAGTCCAGGATGCATACCTTGGAAAACCACACCCACCCCAAAAGCCCACACATTTACATAAAGTTTCAATTCCAAGAGCAAAACCAGCTTGTCCTTGCCCTGCACTTGCCCCTCCGCTCACCCAGAGGTTCATCACTGGGTCTAGCCGGACACCCAGGTACCATTCACCCGAATGGGAGACATAACTATCTCCAAATGCAACCTTCCACAAGCACCCCAGCTCTTTAGAGCCTGTAACACACTCCACAACAGTAATTTCTGTGTTTCACTGCTGCAGCTTTCCCCGCTGACTGTGCTTGGGGATGCTGTCCCTGGTTTGTTCTGGACCTTTGAAATACCCTTTAAATTGCACTGCCCCGAGCACAGACATTATTACTCTCTCCTCACAGTGCTCTCGTTAGCATAATCTTCACAGATAAAAAACACAAACTGGGCTCCTGCCCTACAGATACCAATCAATGAGAAAGGCTGTTTATGAAGGTTGGATCTTTTAGAGTCAGAAAATACTTTTTCCAGAACTACTGCTAGTACTGCCTAGTTGCAGGACTGGTATAGGTGCATAAAACCATTCCATCACACCTGAACTGCAGATAAAGCACACTGTTATCCATTTTAATATTAATCCTGTGTGCTGCACAGTGCCAGTGCTTAGATATTGCCTCAGCCTTACTGAAGTTTAATTATTTAGGAAAACAACTATATAAAAGAAAGCAAATTCTTCTGCCTTTGTACACAAGACAGAAAAATTCCATTCTGCAGAAGCACAGGAGTTCCCTCAGGCGCCATCTCCATATGCACACGTGGCAGGGATGTGTCAGACTAGAGAGCAGTCAATGAACCTTTCCTCTCCTTGCTCTAACCTCCATCTCTGCTTTTGCTGGAAACCTTATGGAAACAGCCCGGACTCTATGTTTGCAGTGGGCAAGTGTCAGAATTCAGGCAGCATCACCCAGCTCCTGATCATACACATTACACCCATCACCCCACGCCGGGTCTGTGGTCAGCTTTGCACAGTATTCACTCTAAAAAATTACATAAATGTGATTAAAAGGTACAGCCATTGAGCAGGAGCAAGAAGGATTTGTTGATATTTTAATATGTGAGTAAACTGAAACAGAGCTGAGGGACATTCTCAAGGGCATGAAGACTTCAGGGCACTGCCAGAGTCTGGATTAAGCTCCATTCCTGAACATATGGGGTTTTTTTATAGATCACAGTCTCTCCCTCTTAATACAGATTCAAGTAGTGTCACAAATGTTTTCTTATTTTTCCCAAAATTTTCTTCAAATCTGGTTTGCGCGCATTCAAAAACAGGACGTTTGCAAAAGGTTTCGATGAAGTAGAAAAACACATCACAACGTATTAGAAAAAATGCTTTAATTTAGTTGTTCTTGACAGGTTGCGTGAAGCTTTGCCACACCTGCAGCTGAGTTCTCTGTATTTCACAGGGTTGGTGCCCAGAACTGCTACAGGAAAACAGCAACCAAAGATTAAACCAAGCTCCCAGGGAGACACCTGCTGGCGACGGCTTGGGGTTTATCGGCCAAAACCCGAATGAACAAGCAGATACCTGGGGAAATAGATAGGTGAAATTTTGTCTTACTGGGCTGCCTACACCCTATAGAGATGAAGATCATTATGAGGTACACCAACAATTTGAAGCCTTTAAATAGCAGATGTTTTTCACCAGTGAAGGGCAGGAGCACCATGTGCAGACAGGGCAGGTGACTCCAGCCCCACAGATCAGGTCCAAATTTCCAGCCATTTGCACCATCTGCTGGCATGACATCACAAGATGAGGCACTTCTCCAGCCTGAACTCCCCAGCTGGCATTCCCTGCACAGATCCCTCTCTCTGCCTCCTCGGGAATTATGGCCAGTGTAGCTCACCTCGATGCTGCCTGCCCCAACACCCTTCACTGTCAAGAAAGGGAAATTGCAGTTTCTGTTGTATCACTTATTGCTTCTGGAAGGGATGCTCATTCTCTACAAACACAGCACACCAAGGTGCAAAGCACTGACAACTAGCAGGCAGAGGTGTACTAGGAAGCAAAGAGCATCCTGACATTTTTAGGACAAAGCACTGTTACAAAAAAGGGCAAAAGTATCTTGCTGCCTCCAGTTACCCAGAGCACGTTTCGGGGAGAGGGCAGAAATGCTGCAGATCCCACTTTCAGCTGCCACAGAACATCCTGCAAAGCCTGCTACTGCACACAGTCCTGCAGCAGAAAGCTTTCCAGAAATATCTACAAGGAGATAAAAATGCCATGGTGCAGCCTTGTTTCCTTTCTGGACAGGTCTCAGAGGATAGCTGGGTCGATGCAGTTAAGCCAGTAAGATGTGCTGGAGGGACCTGGGGAAGCTGCAGCACCAGCCCTGACCCAGTACCTTCATTTAGATCTATTTGCAATCAGTAATAGGGGCAACATGTTGCCCAGCACCTCATATTTGCCATGGATGACCCTCCTATGAGATGGTGGCACATCCTAAACTTTCCAAGCAGATACCTCTAAGCCAGGAAACAAAACATGTGCAATTATTCCTGAACAAAGAAGGGGAAAAAAAGGCTGTAAGCCTGTGTCTCCTGTACAGCCACAGAAAACAGGAGCCAAGGCTGCGTTCATCTGTCTGGTTAAAGGCTAAGGCAAGAACAGAGATACATCTGCAAAAACTGTATGGTGCTATGCACATCACACATCAATGACTCCCACCCAGAATGCCTAGCCTGCTGCACAATTAATACACTTTAATTAGATGACCATTTAAAATACTGTAAAAGGCTCAGTCAGCAAAGGCCAAGAGATAAGAATGTCTCAAACTGCAGGTGGTTGACAAAAGAAAAACCTCAGAAGGAAAACTAGGGAGCAATGAGCAACAACTCAACAGCCTACCTACCTCGAGACAGATTATCAACTACTACAACAGGCATGACCAGAATCTCTACCATAAATTAACCCTTCATCTTTACAAAGACTGCATCTTTCTACAGACTGTTAGGGCACATACACAAACAAAGTGTACAGACAAATTTTGTTTACATGCGAAAAACTCAAAGCTGAACTTTATGATCAAGGCTATGCTCTGTAGCCAGAAATAGTTACCAAACAGTGGTCTGAGATGCTTCTGAGCTCCTGGGACAATGGCTAGTAGGTTAGAGCTGGCTGTATGTTCTCCAAAGCACCCACTGCAGCTGTCAGCAAGGGAAAGGGATGGGGAACCTGACTTGGTGCTGATGCTTGTTCTGCAGTATTTAGTAGGACTGACTGGCTGCATCAGCACTCCCCTGATGCACTACAAAGCACAAGTTTCTGCCTACACCCAACTAATAAAAGTAGGACTTAGGGTAATTCTTGCCTCCCCACCACTTCAATTCAACTCCATGAGAGCAAGCAGAGTCTTTGATAAGCTGCATGGACACAGAATTTTGCAAACCATGACACCGGTGCCTTTGTTTGCAGCTTGTGCCATCGTTCGTAATGTCCACATAAGCACATCCAACTACAACCAGAGCTTAGACCAGCAACCTGCTAGAGTTGGTGAGAAGTCTCTATTCCCTACCCATATCACATTCACTTTGGTAGTTACTGGCACAGGGAAGCAATTGTTTGCCAGCAATCAAGCCCACTTGGCTTTTATCCGCAGTGTCTCAAAAGAGAATAAACATTCCCTTAATTAGTAAAATTCATTTACTAACGAATAGCTAGCATTTCACTTTTCTCAGGATCACTGTAGAAAAAACTTACTGCATTTATTATGATCACTGAAGATCAATGACTTTCATGGTAGCTTTGAAAATGTTCTTTTTTTTAGAAGCAAAAGCAGAAACTAGTAGATAACAGATTATGAAAACATTTTAGACTCTAAAAGAACCCAAACTCAGAGCAGGAAGAAATGTTTTAGTGAAAAAATGCTTGTTCAGTAACGTTTAGAATGAATGTTCAATAACAGTAATTTATACTACTACTCTGCACAGACTTGTGTATGATCTAGATAGTATTAGTTCCAGGTTTTTGATACAGTGGAAACAAAGGCAAAATTCACATCAGGAGGCTGACTCCAGGACATGCAGAAAAGTCAAAGTACGTGCCAGAAGATGTATCAGAGTATCGGATTCCCTTTAACCCTCATCACACTAGGTTAAATTGTGCTTCCAGCTCTATACGTTAGGGATGGAGGTGAATACAAGAGCATGCAGAACTTGATCCAATATTTTATTATTTTTAGATGCTAATATTTCAGATTTTCTTCTTCTATGTAGTTTCAAATGAGCACAGAGAGGTTTTAGTACATCGAGTAGTGGCCTGTTCAACAGATACTTCAGGACAGTATATGGTTTCCATGGGGTTGGTTTACAGAACCTAAAAAATCAAATTCATATTTACTATGTCTTCAAATATAAGCACAATGTGACAGTGTGACTGCCTGATCTACAATTGGAAAGTTCCAATTCCTGAGACACATCAGTTTCTTCATGCACTCTTCAAAGCCCCAATTTAAGCAAACCACTGCCTCAAGGAAAAAAAACGATGGGAAAAAAGCTCCAAAGTCAAAAATGTGTAACACCGCTTATAAAATATTAACAGTCAGCGTGGCTTCTGTTTTCCTGAAGCTTGTTTCCCCCACTCCCCAACGCCTTTAAAACAAAAGGCAGATCTAAGCACCTGCATCCACTTTTCTCCCCCATAAACAATCATCATCATTAGGTACAGCAAATAAAGCAAGTCATACTCAGAGGGAGAAAAGGAAGTACAAAGGTGGAGTCAAGATATCGTTGAAACTTTCATTCGTTTTGTTATTAGTGACTTCAGACTGCTAAATCTGATATTCATATTTCAGAGGCAACGTGAAACCCTGAGCAAGCAAGGGAACGTTACTGCGCTACAAAGAAGAAACCATCTTTCCCAAAGAGCTTTCAATATAAATAATGCAGTCATAGCACAGTTAAAAATAATTACTGTTATCCAGACTTTATATATAGACAAAAAATAAGCACAAATATCCTCCTCCCCTTCTTTTAAAAAAGCAGTTAAAGAAAAGCAAGTACTTGCATCCTAGTCAGTCTGTTTAACATAGTCCTGACAACCCATTTTTATTTGGCCTCCATCAGTGCTGCTGTTCACTTTGTCCCCATGACTCAGCAACCTTTTTCAACCATCCTCAGGCCCCTGCACCAGGGTGAAACTTAAGCCTGTCACCCACCTATACAAAACCTCCTGCCATGACTGAAAGTTGGACTCAGTTATTGACTCTGATACCACATCTGGTCATTTGACTTCTTTAGTAACCATCCTATTTTCCTCCCATATATTGCGTGCACAGTAAAAGACTTCCAGAACTGCTACATCCATGAAAGAAATCAGTTTCCCCACATAAAGGTATTTACTACATCAAATAAATATGTCAGGACCAATTAGGAAATCCAAATTGAAAAAATGTAGTGACAGACCAGTAAAATATTGCTTCATCTGACCTGAACTCTACCAATGTTTCTCCTGTATCTCCTATACCACTTGACTCTAAATCCAAGACCACCTTCCTCACAAGAAGAACTAAACAAAGGGACTTAGGGTAGGCTCATATTGACCTTAATCACTTGGTTTAAATCAAAGCTCAGAACTTGGTAAGAAGTGGTGGAAGCTATGAATAAAGATTTACAAGTAAGCAAAAGATTTTCTCTGGTTCAAGGGCAAAGTCTGTCAAGTAAAAACAGAGGATGAATTTACCTCAGGACTCAGACACATGATCAAATTATTGCTGCTTAACAAGTTACAAGACACCAGCTGAGCCAAAGTAACAGCCCTTGTGCTGCTCTTAAGCTACAGCAAGTGAAAGGTAATATAATTTAACTTAGCCCTAAAGAAAGAAAGTTAAGCCAAGCAGAATCATCCACATTTACCACAAAGAATACAAACATTAATCACAACCAAGCTAAACATCTCACCCTGCATATAGTCATTAAAGACTTCACAAAACAAATGCTGTCCTAAATGGAACTGGAGACATTAAAAAAAACCAATGAGGTTCCCATGCAAAAGCTGGGAAGGCTGACTGTAGAAAAAGCCTGGCGTAGCCATTTGCACCACTAATAGGGAAAGAAAGAAAAAAGTCAAAATCACTCATCTTTCCTTAGCAGTGACACCTTCTCATAGGTGACTCGGCCAACTTAGAGAAGCTGATATAGAACAAGATTGAGACAATGTGCTAAGCACTGCTGGTTTAAGTCCTTCCTCATTCACAAAAGTTACTGAAATCATAGTGAGATAACATCAACAGCAAATGCTGGTATTCATGAAACTAAACACCCCAGATCTGAATGGCCATAAGGAATCTCAAATCCATGCAGATGCAAAGAAAACCTACATGCCAGTCTCACTGGATACCTAAATCCAACTGATTTTCATCTATATAGATTTCTGGGTTCACACAGGCACACTTGCCTCCATGCAAGACTTAAAAGAAGTCAGTAAGTCAAAACCAAAAAGAAAATAACACTACATTAACACAAGAAACCATTTTCTAAGCAGCTTGAGATCTCTCCTTTCCCTAAGGCAAGTCTGGCTGGCACAGCAATTCTGTACATCTGTGACCCTGAAAGATCACGGCAATGATAATTCAAATGGGCAAATTAGGTAGGAGCTTCTCCCCACTTGCACTGATTTGTGTACTCTGTAGAAAGCTACTTCCCTTCCTATATGACATTTACTCTTTATTCCTGAATTGCAAGTTGTAAAGTGTAGCCCATATAAAGGTTCAGCTCCTAGAAACAAGTTGTCCCCTTTTCAGTAGGTTGCTCATGATATAAACGCAGAAGTCACCAAGAGAACCAAAGACTCCATTACACAACCGTGTTTCTGCTTTGTTAAATACTGTGTCAAATTGTAACAAAAATTGTGAAGAAAAGCATAAAAAAGACATGTTAAGATGAACATTTCCTACTCTTATTTTGGTTATAGGATATACAATTCACCTTAAAGCTTAAACTCATTAACCTTCAAACTTACAAGGATTTTTACTACTTGCCTGAAACACAGATTACCCAACACAGACCAAATCTAGGTAACCAGAGCTTAGTATGATACTTGATGTACACAGCCTGACTTAAAGTGTTGGGAGATGGAAACAGGCTCTAGAAAGGGCCTATGAGACAGGCAAGACAGAAATGAGTGCAATACACATAACAAGAGTTCACAAGCTGTGTGCTTTGTGAGCCATCCTGGGAACCAGCACATATGCGTTGCCTTGTTTGTCAGATCAACTCTCATCATGCTCAAAAAGTAAGATTCAGGCATCCCTTTCGGTCCAGCAATTCAATGAAATACTTCCTAGTGACTATGATTCTTTATCCTCCACTATTATGAAGTCATGCCACACAGTTTGATGTTGAAAGTAAAAAAATCACTGAAACATTATCATACCCAGGGGATAATTTAAATGTCTGATGCTGTCACTAACAATGCCTTCTTGGCTGGTATTTTTTACGTTGCTAGACACAAGTTCAAAGCCTAGTATAACTACCTAGGGTGAATTAGGGATGACCAATTTAGACTTTCTTCCTGTTTAGACATGTTATGGCATGTACTGTAATGGCTGAAGATTTTCTGGACAGGCTTACCATAAGTGATGACTGGAGAAAAGGGATTAGTTTTCTGAGTTTGCTGTGAAGATAATTACTCCAAAGTAAGGATTTGGAGGTCACAGAGATGTGAGGGAAAGAAAGATCTTTGAAACACCTTGGAAATCAGAGACCGCTGCTGCCTCACGTTTGCATGATTTACTATAGCCCCATTTTTATTAAGTCTTTATTTTTAGATCATTTTGTTGTCATCTTTCACTCACTTCACATTCTTGTACAGGACAAAAGACATGACTCAGAGCAGAGGAGCACCTTTTCTGTTTCACAAGAGGTAAAACACCCTGATGTTCTGTAATACATCTGTGTACTGCGTGACAAAACAGCTAAGTTCAAGGTTATTAAAGGCACTCTGTGTCTGATGCACTGTAAGGTGTCCAGACACACCTAGAATTTACATTCCAGATCAGGAACCAAAGAGAATAACACACGTCAAAGAATTAAAATACTTGAGTTTGAACGCATTTCATTTCAGATACAGGAACATGCCTTAAGTCAGAGGTACAAGCATTTCAAGGATGTACCAAGACTAAGATGGCTTGTTTCTGCTTTCTAGTATTAACACTGAAAATTTCATGTGAAAGACCTTTTGAAATACGACTGCTCCTTTTACACTTATCAAAAAAGGAGTACATGAGTTGGGGAATATTAAAAAAATGGGAGTAAGTTGTTCAAAATTAAATATGTGTTAAAGGGTGAAATCTAACTAGGAAAATAACAGTCCTTCCACACCATTCATTTCACAGTAGCCTCTCAGTCACATGTGAGAAGCTATACACTCATGTATATGTGCAAGTATATATATATATATATGGGCTTTCACAGTGACCCAGAGCTCTGCAAATACATCTGTCCCAAACCAGTTGTAAAAGCCATTTGAGAGCAGAGATCCACTATTTCTATTTACTCATTCACCAAGTAAAAGGATCTTGAGGAGCAAGTAAATTCTTTTAAAATTGTAATACTGCTTAGGGATCAACAGCCAGGTTCCAGACTCTTACACATTTGTTTCACATTTTCACAAATCGGAAGCAGGAGTGGCCATGTCAGTGTTATGCTCTGTGTAACTAAGTGTTAATACTCACTTTGACAGGCAGGATTACTATCTGTTGACACACTGAAAAATGCTCACAAACTCCATGACTCAAACATTATCAGATATGGAAGTGGTAATAGCTCAGAGGAGGTGTGAAAGCGGAGGCAGATATGAGCACCAAATTAGCAAGTTTTTATTATTAGCAGCTGTCTCTGGGCATTGCTTGGACTATCTGAAGAATCAGTATGAAGGACTAACATTAAAAAAATTTGCATGAACAATTGACTATGAAGATGTGAACTGAAGGAACACAGAAAAGCGTATCAGTAGTAGCATATCAAAAAATGGCAGGAAACTGGGTTGCAAAAGAAAAAGCTGAATAAATCATTCTCCACCCAATTCAGTAATTTTTAGCAGGCAATACAGGCTGCTGGTACCTTGTTGTTTAACACAAATAACAGAGAGTGCTCACAGGTCACTGCCATCTGTCAGCAGCTGTTGCTGAAAACAACACAGGGAGTAGTTAGCAGCACCCTGCCTCCAGAAGCAGACAAAATTCAGAAGAAAGAGGAATAAAGTGGGAGGGGAAATAATGTCTTATCAAATCCCTAAACCCAAATTCTATGATCAATGCATAGATAAATCTTCAGCATTTCTGTAGAAGGCGAGTACCAGTTAGAGCTTCATTCCTTTCATAAGCAGGAGTGCTTTCGTCCTTGCAGGTACCACAGAAGTAGGAGACTCCTGCCTAGGGATGATCTTCAGACGTGGTCAACTGCTTTACCAGGTATCGGTTTATTCAGAGAGAAAAAGGTTTGGGGCATCCCAAAACACTCCAAGAGACATCCTAAGAGCAGGATCAGCCTGGTTAATCCAAAACTCACACATCAACCACTTACATCCCTTGAGGACCTGAACCACTCACCTCCATTACAGAGCACTTACTTTGATTTCAAATGGCAAGAATTACTATTTTGTCCAGACTGGAACTGAATAGCTGGGTTATACAATGGTTATTTACTGCCTGTACTGCCGTGGCAGCCTGCAGCTCTGAGTGACCAGCAGCATTCCAGTTCACTGGATATAACGTATCCTATCAAAATGTTGGATGTTGCCAAACACTGAATCCATGCTTAGGAGACACAAGTTAGCCAGGGAAGCAAGCACTGAGCCATTAACCTGCATGTTAACCAGCACCCAGGGGGCTTTCAGTCCAGCTTAACCACGTCAGTTGAGCTAAAAAGATGGAACTACACTCACACTGTCCCTCTGGTGAGGGTTTATTCTTGGCATGATTTATTTAGAAGGGTCTGTGAAGGGATGAGGACAACTTTGTCTCCTGGCACTATGGAGAGAAGAACCCTAAGTCTCTCATGGAATTAAGGCATGTCCTACACATGAACTTCTCCTTACATGTCCCATTCTCATTTAGGCACCACAGATAATAAGCACAGCTCCTTAACAAAAAATGACTGAAAGGTCAACAAGCATCTTGCTAGAATGAAAAAAAAAAACATAAATGAATCATAAACTAAAAAAGGGGTGAGAACTTAGGAATCTAAACTTTCTAAATTAAAATTTTGAACTCAAAGCAATGACAATAATGCAGCCTTAGGCCTGTTCAAGTCTCACTCCTGCAAATGCACCACCATGCTGGTAAGTCATCTGGTTCTCTTTAGGAACCATCTGTGCTTGCCTTCACTTATAGAAGAATTAGCAAACTGAGGAACTGGCACATGTGAAGCACAGCACGTAATGGACAACTACAGACTCACTTTTAGCTTTACTCAGAGATTGAAAGCAAGTAAGATCAGCTTTTTGCACTGGGAAATGTGAATTTCAATGCCACCTTTACCTACTGTCATCCACAAGAAGTGAATGCTTCAATTAGTGTCATTTTGACCTGTTTGCCTTCCCTTTTCCCCATGAAAAGCTTCAAGGGCCCCTACTATGCTTTTTCTCCACTTTACAAACTGGAGACTGAATTGATGAAGTCTCACTGAAAAGCAGAACAGAGGAAACAGATCAGAGAACTTCCAGTACCTCTTTTTTTTTTTTAAGAATAATTTTGTGGTTAAATATTAGAATCAGGGTCCTCCTAATTAATCTGGAAATCCCTTCCCACTGACACAAAGAACCACTCATAATTCCTGCCTGGTATATCGGTGGGTTTGTTGATTTGAGGGTTGATTCTTAGCTCCCTAGATTACACTTAAACCAGGCTTAGTTAGCTTATTTTTGCAATATACGAGGAAAGAAGGTCAAAAACTTTACTGAGATGAAGGAAATGCATTCAAACATCCTCAGTTACAAGAAATGTTCAGGTTGTCTAAATAGAGAACAGGAGTACAGAGCTCCGTCTGTAAAATAAAGCTTAACATTACAAGTAAAGGTTCAGAAGACTTCTAAAAATAGTATTTTGAACAACAGCACCAAGATTACATGAAAAAAAATACAGCTCACCTACTAATTTGCAGCAAGCTGCTCCTCAGATAAACAATTAAAATATATCCACATTTAAATATCAAGCTTTAAGCTCTTAATATTAAAATCAAAGAGCAATCTGCACCTTAATGCTTCACTGAAAATGCCCCTGTGCAACTTGACACTCACACTGATGACAGACCAATAAAACTAGAGTGAAGTATCTTCACCAATTCTAGTATAACACCAAATCAGCAGAGGATGTGCTTTAAATGATACAGGCTGCCATTTATAGAAGTGCCTCTGTTGTGGCTAGCAGCCTTTTCATGCTGACATCAGGTTGTGTTGTTAGCTGAGGTCACATTTTCTTCTGCCTTTAGCCCTGTTACTGCTCTTGATAAACTGAAGTGCTCGGTAACAGACAAACACACCACCTCAAATGACGCCAGCAATCTGTGTCTTCAGCTTACGGACACACACAGATATGAAGTACTGAGTAAAAGAAACACTGAATGAATCTGGAGGTGTTCAATACCTACTGCCTCCTATAGAAGGAAAAATAAAATAATGGTATAATTTAGGTTGAAATGGGCCTCTGGATGTCAAGTGATCCAATCTCCTTCCAAAAGCAGGGCTGACAAAGTTGTATTGCTCAAGGCTTCATCCAAACTAATTTTAAAAGTCTCCATGGATGGGGATCCTCTGGGCAACCTGTTCCAGTGTCTCATTTACCATCTTCAAAGTGAAAAAACCATCAACTCATGGAAAAAAAAACAACAAGCATTGGGCCATCCCTTCAGTCCCTGTAGTACATGGACTACTGGAACTTGCATAAAACTGATAATCTCTTGATAAAAAAGGTATTATTTCTAATTCAGAGGTTTTCTGGAATTAGTGGTCTTACAGATATAGGAAAGTCAGGATTCTAGCCCAAAAATTAAAAGATGAGCTGTTGATCACAGCTTTTTCCTGGTGTTTGTAGTGTTATTTCACAGAAACCTCTGGTCAGACCACCGCTGATCAAGGGTGCAGAGAACTGTCAAACACAGACCAGGTGCATTCTCACCTCTAACTGGTACCATGCACCACTTTTTAGGGCATGTAAAACATGCTGTTTTAGATGGCTCTGTGATCCCGCCTTCCTGGGAAGAAGCTGGTGGAAAGTACCAAACCATTTCCCCGGGCCCTGAAGGAACGTCCCACTGCAGCAGATGCAGCACCTGGCCTGATTTTGACAAAACACACAGTATTTTGCACAGTCTGTCCCTGTCACAAAGCTCCCACTGCCCCAGTATCCTACTGCATCTCCCACACTCTCCGGCAGAGTGAACAGAGATCTTTATACCATGCTTCAATAAACAAGAAATAGTTTGGACAAAAATAGGGACAAGACTGCTGTAGAGCCCTTGATAATAAATAAGCTTCAGGGAGCAACATGAAAGGAAGCAGCAAGCAAGAAGCACAATGTGCATACAAAGACACAGTATGGAATCTCTGGAGAAATCCCACTACAGTGAGAAGATCCAGCACATAAAAAAAATAGAAAAAAAATTTTAAAAAAAAAAGACATCTAAGGAAAGCACTAGAGACAAGTGTGGAGCTTCTTAAGGGGGAGGGGACAAAGAATAAGTTTCAGTGAGCTGGTGCATAAATATTTTGCCTATGGAAGCTTGGGATCAGATCTTATTTAAGTCTCCAGCGAAAAGGAGCGTGATTGTCTCTCCATATCATAGAAGCTCCATGTGATTAGAAATCTCTGCAGATTCAGCTCCTGCCCAGCATAGAGCTCAAACAGCAGGAGCATAAATCGGAGTTGAAGTGCACTGGCAGAGCTGTAGCAGGAAGAAGTGTGCCCGGCCCTGCCTCTTCAGACTCGCTCCAGGACTGCCCCCGATCCCCAGCAAGAGCTGGGGGCAGGTCAGGGGGAGAAATATAAATGATAGAGAACAGACTAAGACCCATTCTTCATAAAAGCAGACCTAATTAGAAGTGTCAGGTCTCATTATGAGCCAGTGCTCCACTAGACAGAAGCCCCATTACTCGGGAGAGATGTATGTGGAAGACATGCATTTCTTAAAGATGTACCCACACCACAGCCAAAGGGAACAGTCTCATTACACGGGGGTAAAAGCCCCAGTGCTGCCAATTGCATAAAGAAAACACCGGCAGAAGCAGTGCCAGCACTGTTTCATACCTAAAACTTTTATTTCCCCCTTCCTTCTGGAAGAGTCATGCCTCAAACACTCATACAAGGCTATTTATAATAGTCTACCAGCAATTTACAAAGGGTCCTGTTGATTTATCATTGAAATCATTAGAAAGAGTCCATTAATATCAAAGGGACCAGATCTGGAGCAAAAAAAAATTAGTGTAAACCTCTGCATTTAAGGATCCAAAACTCTCTTATCAAACCACTGTCCATCCTGGTCTCCAATGAAGTCCAGATATGTTTCCTATTCCTGAGACATCAGTACCTGCATATAACACCGGACACTTCCATGTCAAGCATCTAAAGGACGGGTATTTATCTCTTCTCTGTAGGGCATTGTCTGTGCCAAAATTCACCTGGCTTGACTCTGAAGGCCAACTGCAAAGCAGCAGCCATTAGCAGCTTTCCTCATGAAGATTTGTCTGCAGTGAGATCCCTGCAGGCTATATGCAGGGTGTAAACCAAGCCAGGATTATTCAGGGCTGTCTGCAGTTTTGGGGCTTCAGGGGAATAAACAAAAAAAGAGACTCAAACTGCTTTTCAGAATGCAACAAAGGATTCCTTTGACAGAGCAGCAGGGCAGAATTAATTCCTTCAGCAGGCAGAAGAAACCCAGTCATTATACAGTATTTGCTGTCTTAATACTACAAAAATAGGATGTTTTTACTGATTATAGCTTGGTTTTGTTCTATTTCACATCACTATATCTGAGCTACAAACAAAATAATTCAGCCAAACATAATGGAGGAGGAAGGCAGCATAATGCCAGACCAAGGCCAAGTACAGACAATGCATTAACTGTACTTCTCTCTGGAGTAACAAATCAGCACTTGTCTGGTCCTGCATTTGGAAAAGGTCCTCTTCATGCTCCAAACTCACATGGCCATAACTGCAGTTTTTGTTCTACCACTGTATGTTAAAACTGGATACACCATCTGTTTTAGTATGTCTTTCTCAGAAATGGACTCAACAGTCTAATCTCATCCAGCCTAAGATCAATGATCTGAAAATGAAAAGAGACTAGGTACAAGAAGACCTTCAAGCCCCCAGGCATTTGATCTTAGGCTCTTTAGAAATCAACAAGGTGCTCTTCAGTCTAGACACTTGAATAAAACCTCAGGTCATGGACGCTGCAGCCATTGTGGTTACAGTATACAGGGGCAGGGATGTTCTTTGTCACTGGCAAGAGAAAATATGTCTCATGTACTTTTGTTGCCCCTAAAAGCCTATCCTATACTTCACCAATTACCTTAGGGTGAGTGCTCTTCTCAGAGGCTGCTAATTACAGCAGCTAAACTCAGCTCACTTGTTACATGCTCAACCTGAAAACAAATCTCATCAAATAAACGAGAGCAGCAGCAAAGGAATTCATCAAAGTGCTCCACAAGAGGTGCAAGAAATTTCATCTTTCCCCCAAGCAGTCTTTGGCCACTGCTGAGGCTGCTGATTAAGGACAGCAATTGAATTCTAACTGGGACAGTGATTCTATATAAAAACAGCCCAGAGCATTCATTTAAAAGTAGTACCAGGAGACTACTCTCAAGAACCCAGTACCCAGCCAGCATACAGAAAGGAGAAAGACCCCCATTCCTCCTCTGCCACTTTTTATGGAGACTGAAGTATTTGTGAGCCTCAGGCAAAAATTCCTATGTCAAGAACAATTTTGTAATTCTTTCCATAGCAGCAGAAAGCATGTGATACCTTCACTTGTACTCACTGAAGCACTTTCCTATGCTCCCCCAATGAGTGTTGAAGTCAGAATGTGTGAAACACAAACATGACCCAAATAAGCCTCATGAATCTGCAGAGTATACAGCTGTGGGATACTTTTTACTCCCACCATATTGCCCTTTAGTGTGCCAGCCTTCCTTTAGGATAGTTGAATAACTTGTATTCCCATCTCTCAGGCCACTGTTGAGAATTAAAAGGCTGACCTAAAATCACTGCTACGTTCACAGTGATCAATGTGTGTGTGCATGGGCACGTGTATGAACCATCCTATTGAAAAACTTACCCCTGGAAGAATCTGTGTACAAAAAATGATAAAGCTAAGCGATCAAAACTCTGAGATTTAGAGTTAGTCCTTTCAAGGGAAAATGTCACCAGATTAAATATAGTTCCAGCTTTGGTCCCTAAACTCTTTCTAACAGAAGATCTACAAAGGAGAGCCAGATGGGCAAAGCAGCACAGAAGATACCAGGAAACTGGTCCAGAGATTTTAAAGACAATGACCACTGCAGATTTGAAGCTTTGTATCACAAGTGAAAACAACCTGACACCAAAACACTTGAAAAAAATGGGAGGAAAAGACCATAGTAGAGAAAACTGCAACCACGAAGGGTTCCTGGACTGTGATCACCTCTGTAGCTGTACCAGATGTTACTGCAGTTTCCATGGGAAGTGTGTAGGACTTTTTTCATTCTAATTCTTTATTAACATTGGACTGGAGATTCCCTCTTGCAGTGTGTTCCAACTTGCACGTATTCTCTAAAACCACCACTGAGGTCAATCAGATCCACATGGTACTTTTACCAAAGAGGAAGAAGAGATCAGGTCCTGCCTGAAAAATTTCATTCCAGATGTGCAGGATATTCATGCATTTAACTTCCAGTAAGTGTTAACAGAATGGTGCATGTTAAGTTTGTGCTCATGAGACCCACACTGAACAGCAGCATCTTGTCCTTAAGCTGCCCACTCCCTTGGCCTGTATTTTATGCACATCTGTTAGTGATGTTAGTAGCAATGTGGTTCTGCTTAGTTACACCAAAGCTTTGCCAAAACAGCATTTGTGTATTCATATAAAACCATTAGGTTTAGGGAAGTGATGAGACACACACGAGCGAAGTAACTCTGGTCTAACACTTCTTTGCAAGGAAATCCTGCAGTCAAGGTACTTGACACAATAGCAATAACAACTTACACACTTACTTCTCTTCTGACATTTGCAACTACCACAGTTCAGACAACCAGCAGTGGTGACCTGAAGGTCAGACATTTCCCAACAGATAAGACTGGCTGGACTACTGCCCCAGGCTCTTCATTCCACCAGCTGATCCTATAAAGCTGAGAAGTTCCCAGCATGATGAAATCATCATGCTTCACTGACAACAACAAATACATGCTTGTTTTCTTTAATAAGCAATTAAATACATTAATTATTCAACACAATTCCAACTTTATTAAAATAATGGATTATTCTCAACTCCTCTTTTGACCTGGACAGGAGAAGTCAGAATGAAAAGGTCTCTCAGCTGTAGATGGTGACACTATCCACTGACAGGTGATGAAGTTCAGAGAAGGAAGACCAGCCTAGATGGTTTCTGTGTTTATTTCTGGGAGTTGGGAGCCATTTACTGACAGTGAACAAGGAACGCTTCACACATTAATCCACTGCCTCCTCTGAAAATACATGCAACAATTGCCTTGGAAAACGTAACATTCCAAACGGATCCAAGCCCCTAAAATGAAGAACTGTGCATAGAACTGGCATGTACTGTAACATGTAGTATCCATTCCACAGCATTCTATTTGCCCAGGTGACTTCCACCTTCAGTTACATAAAAAGCTGCCAGTTAACTCATACCCTGACACTGTAAATATCAATACAAAACCAAGGTCTATAAAATTTGGATACCGACAATCTCAGACTTCCTAAATTTAGTCTACTACAGTGACAGTGTAGTAAGGATTGCAACATGACAACAGGTACAGCGAATGGAGAGAAAAGGGCAAAGAAAAATGATGCAGCTTTTGCAAAGATGGCTAACAAAAATCACCTCCTCTGAAAGCTAAGATAAAAAGCACAGGCTCCTTATGTATCAAAAATAAATCTAATATATGCTTCCATCCTGTAAATTAATTCTTCACAAGTGAATAGATACAGAGGTGCTCTGGCTTTCCATTTCACCTAGTCCCCTCCAGCCTCACCAACACAGAAATCCTCTGTTACAGAAACGCAGTTAAAACACAAAAATGCAGGGAAAAACAGTGAGGCTCCATATGGCACATTCTTGGAACTGTGATTCCAATTCAAAAGTACTCATAACCAATTTAAATAATCTTCCCAACTAATGCTGTAAAAGGCAACAGCTAGGAAATTAAAGTCTCAGTGATCATTCAGAAACATCATAGACCAGGAAGGGTTTCTGAAAATACCTGTCCTTCACCTTTCACAACCTGTTCTGTTCCCTTATATATGCACACATCCTCTTCCTTCACCCCATCAAACAGATCATTTACTGCATTTTACAGAAGCTTAAACCAAGCTTGATGCCACCAGGCTATAGATGCTTGCAGGCTGTTTTTTTAAAGTTCCACTTTTACTGCAAGATTGCTTCAGTCTCTTCACACCGTTAAAAAGGAAACAGAACAGTCAAATATTCACACACTAACAAATAAACACATCCATCCCAGTGGCACATTCATTAACACCTACCTCTCCCTGTAGTCATTCTCTGCAGTGCCGGTGAGATGCTGGGGAAGGGCACTGTGGTCCGGGAGCAGCCCCACAGTACATGTCTCTCAGCAACTTAACCAGCAGCACACTCGCCACCCTCCTACACCACTTCGCTGTGTGACCTAGCAGGCGATTGCCACCTCTCCTCCAAAATAAAAGCCTGCTCAGCATTCAGCTGAGCTCCATGTGTCCTCCTGTGCCTGCTTGCTCACACCCCTCCCTTCTACATTTCAGAGTTTAAAATCCAGGAGGCAGCAATATACTTATTTACCACGCTGCTAGAAAGGGAGCAGAGCTCATCTTGCCCATTCATACCTTCACAAAGAAGTACTACTAGTTAATGGTGCTCACTCAAATATCAGACATTACTGCTCTCTCAGGTCCCACATAGGTTAAGGGGTATTTATGCGCCTTTTTTATGCCATGAGAATGTTGAGTCAATGAAATGAATTTTCTATTTCTTGAAAACTTGAAAACCGTGTTCAGAGAACAAGCCATAATGGAATTTAAATTGCACAAGGAGGAATTAATGCAGAAAAGCACAACGGAGCATTTATTGGTTCAAAATCTCTCTGTTACCACATAGTTGTCCCTCCTCCCAGTCTGCAATTCTGCTGCTTGGATGTGTGTTGACAAACAAACAATATCCCACCCCCAGATGCATGGCAATACTTGGCAAATGTGGGTGATTTTCCTCCATATAATAAATATCAAAATAGCATTCAATTACTCAACTTTATTACTAGCAAAACACAGGAATCTAAAATAGTTCCAGTTTCCATCTAACTGACTCCAAGTTCTCAACTGCCTAAACAGAATTCACTTAGTAAATACCATATTTACTTATATGTTATCTCAAATATAGATGTAGTTCTACTGAAAAGTAGCATTGCTCCTTCTTCATAGGTTTTCAGTAACTGAAATTATCACATTTCCTATTTTAGCACTATTTTAATTAACTTGCTCACTCTTAGAACACACACTCATACAGTCAGCTACCAAAACTGCATCCTCCCCTCACCTTACTCCATGCAAGTATCCGTGGGGGAGAGATCTCAGCTCCAGAATTCTGACTATAAGATCTCCTGCTTTAATTGCCTTGCAGCCCAAGACTACTACCACCTCCACTGTCCCTAAATCTTGCTCTCCCAAGCCAAAATCCATCACCGACAAGAAAGTTCAATCCCCACCCTTCCCACAGGCACACCACTGCAGTATCCCTGCACACATAAATAGACAAGCATCTCCCAAAATTGTGTGACCTACATAAAAAAAAAAAAAAAGTTTACATCAAAGAATGTCATATTAAGATATCACAATGATCAAAAGAATAAAAAACCCACCAAAACATTTTGGTTACTGATAGCTTTGGTTTGGATCATTGACTGCTATCAGCCTGTATCTCTCAGTAGATCGTTTATTTTGTTATTAATCTGTATTGAAACTTGATTATAAAGCCTTCTGGAGTCATGGTCTGATCCAAAGTCAACTGAAATCCATGGAAAACCTGTACACTTTATGTTAAGATTCTTCCAGATAATACCAAGGAAATCCATGCAGCATGAATTTCTTGGAGTCTGTTTGTGTCCAATAGCCTCTGTCTCTGTATCATATCCAACTGAAGATCACCACACAATGCCACACGAAGACAGCAGCTGACTAGCTGGCAATTATTGGCTCTTTCATGCTGAAAATGTATTTGTCCCAGGGGAATAAGGCATCTGCATAATTAGCAAAAGCAGTTACACAGAAAATAATTAGCTTGCTGAAAGCCCAAAGGGGGAAAAACTATAATTTTTGCTTCAAGAGGCTGACTAATTATATGCCAAATAACAAAACAGAGATGCATTGAGAATCATCCAGAAATCCAGCATGGATTTTAACTTCATATTCTAGCTATAAGGGCTGCTGGTAGCCTAGCAACAAGCAGCATACTTGGGCATGCCAAAACCTCCCTCTGACTTAATGAAACACCTCAGATTACTATGCAGACCTCCCCCACTCCACTATGCATTTCATTCTTGTATTACTAGATCATAAAAACAAAGCCTAGCCAAAAAAAAAAATAAAAATAAACAATAATAAACAAAAAAATAAACAATAAAAAAAAGAAGCATTAATGGACCACAACACAGAAAGATAAATAAATACAAAACACAAATTGTTTTCAGAGACCTGAAATTCACAATCTGATTAGAGTTCATTTACTACATTTATTCTTTGGTTTACGAAAGTGTCCTATTGCTTTAAGCCGCTTTTCTGGTAGTCAGAGTATGATTTCTGTTCATTTGTGTCTTGGGAACCAATTAGATAGGAACTCTTTAAAAACTTACAGCAACTCCTTTTTCTCCAAAACACTGCTGATAAACAAAGAGTGCTGCTGCAGTTGCTTTCTTTTACTTGAATCCTCAGTGAACCAGTAGAGGAAACTGTTATCCCAAACTGCAGTCTCGTTTCAGAGCCAACAGACCAGTTTTCACCATATTCCACCATTCCAGAAGCCACATTTGCTTTCCCACCTGTCCAGTTCTGCAGTAAGACAGGTTGGACAATCCCTTTCAAGTCTCATTGTAATTAACACAACTCCACTGCTCAGTTACGAGTGACCCTTCAGCCAACACCTTGTTCTTTGCTGCCCACCAGAAAAGCACAGACTCACCCATACGACCACTCTGTCAGACTCAAAGGGTTAACAAAACTAAGAGCTATTTCCGCTATTTCCTGGGAAAGGCAAATCTTTTGGATGTGCAATATTTATCATCACCTTCCCTGGTGACTCTGACAACTGTTGAAAGGGTCACCCTTGTTCAAAAGCTGCTGAAGGTGTCAGGGACACAGGAAACCTGGACAAACTTAGCTTGTCTTTAGGCTGTAATAAACTTGTGACCATGGGTGAAGATAAGACTCCTTCACTGGCTTTACACAACCTCACCCAGATAAACTGAGAGTTGCACAGAGCTGTTGACACATTAGATATGAGGAGCATGTGTGCTGTGTTTGTGCTGTGCTTGGGGGGCAAGGAAGAAACAAAACAGCCTATGGCACCACGGGAAACTGAACCCTCCCCTCAAACACACACACAAAATATATTAATAAGTAATGATATAATTATTAGCTTAACAAATGAGAACTGCTTTAACTCTGCAGCTACAGACTTTTTCGTTATTAGGGAAAATGAAAAAGTTCTGACAGAGCAATAGGAGATCCTATCTTTTGCTCTCTTTGACCCCTTAACACTTCTCCACTCCCACCATCTCCTTTTCCCCCAGGCTACTTTTTGGTCTCAATGTCCACACAGGAGACTCAATGGAGGAGAAATGCTAACACACACACACAGGCTCCAGGGATTGCATCCAGTCACAGCGCGGGCGAGAACAGGGAGACACCAGAGGATCAGATTAAGCAGGGTGAGGAAGACAGGAGTACTTGTGTCTGGAAGTACTAAAAGCCTGTCAGTGGAGTCAAGGACAGGAAATGGTGATCATTCGATCTTGGGCATTTGATGTGCAAAAAAGTTAAATCTTCAAATTCACCAAAACAGTGACAAAGGGGTATAGAAGAAAAAATAATTTCCAATGAAGCCTAAAAGTAGAAAATCTGATACAGAGATGCTTTAGATGAAGCGATATGTTTTACGGCAGATCACAAGTCTGTCTCATCGAACTCCAAACACCAGCAACATACACAGTACAAAGATGCATCAAATTGCTTTTTCTTTTTTTGAAAGCCCATTCTATTTCACTGCTAGCAAAAAATTCTACCTAAGTCTAGCCAAGTGGAAAGCAGAGAAGCTGAATCAGCAGTAAGCTTCTTTCAGTTTCAGTCAGGATTTCAGAGCAGTCACCTGGAGGTTGTCAACCTTAAGAAGTTTTTTAAGGGATTAAATATTTACTTTCCCCCTCTTTTAAACAAGTACAAGGACACTTGTTTCTCAATTGCACTTTTTTACCCCGTAAGCCTCATCTACCTGTACAGACGAAGTTTTCCCACATTATGCAAGGGCATAATTTTAACCCATTCCTTTTGAGGAACCTGCACTAGGTCTTCATTGTTCCCAAACATACAAGAGAATATCACATCACATTTCTGAATAATCCAAACTATAACTTTAGGATTTTCAAATAAGTTGATTTTATTATTTCCTGCAGGGATGAAGTTTACTGTATTTAAAAAATGGATATGGAAAGAAGAATGGTGAATGGAAAGAAGAAAGAAGTTAAAAAGATCTTTTTTCCAATTTAAAAGAGCAAAGACCTCTCTGCTTTCTTGGCTTCTGAGAGCATGGTGGGAATGACTGGGGACATCATCTCTCCTGCTCTTGGCCTTGCAGAGGGTGTGAGCTTGATAGGAACCAGCAGTTCTGAAACTCAGGTTCTTCTGCTCTGCTCTACTCAGCTGTTGACAAAAGGATGAATTTCCTCACCAAGAATTCTCTCAAAAATCTGTCCCTACGCATGAAGTGATACCTATTAAGATTACTTTCTAGCTCAGAAGCTTATCAATACAAAGAGCAGTAATAAACACTTGTTACTAAAGTAAGCAAAATACTAGTGAAAATTGCTAAAAACACCAAAAGAGAATAGAAGTACTTCTACTCACCACCTGAACTCTGGATCATGTTCCCAGATTTTTGGACCTCATCGAATTTTGTAAAAATTACATTCAACCTGTTTGAAAGTTAAAGGAATACACAATGAACAATTGAATTTAATTTTTAGGAATATCAGAATCATAGAATCACTAAGTTTGGAAGAGACCTCTAGGATCATTGAGTCCAACCTTTAAGCCAGCACCACCGTGTTCACTACCAAACCAGGTCCTGAAGTGCCACATCCACACAGCTTTTAAACACTTCCAGGGACAGTGACTCCACCACTTCCCTGGGCAGCTATCTTCTAACATCTCAGGATGTTATCAGACAAATATGGCTTCACTCAGCTCTTTGGGAGCACGGTCAAAAATGTCAGTGTGGACAGAAGCTATTTTAAAATTTAAAAAAATATCAACATGCAACAACTGATTAGAAAAACTGAGAAACAACTGATACTACAGAGGTGTAGGAGATATAATTGGAAATACTACATTACTGAAGATGTGACATGGCTAATTGTAGATGCATTTCCACTTCATCATCACTTTGCCTATCTTAACTATTTGCAGAAATGCAAGACACACCCCTAAAAAACAACTTTACACAACATTTGTCTTTGGCCCTGACACTTTCCCATTTATGTCACAGGCCTGGTGGAGCAGAAGATCCCTATCACCTCTCATTATCCCTTCCCAGAGAGTTTATTACTTTGAGCCACACTGTGGGAACAGATGTTTTCACTGGAGAACAAGAGGCAACAGTGCTGCCTCCATCTGCATGTACCCCACCTCCAAAACCACCTCTTCCCTCCTCCCTCTGTGCCTGACAAGCTGCCATCTCCTCCAGCCTCAGGTGTAACCATGCTCCACCCTGCACACTAGAGGCAAGACACAGAGCAGCTTTCTTAGCTGAAATGGCAGAGCAGAGGGACATGGCTTTGGTTTTGATGTAGGGTTGGTTGGGTTTTGTTCAGGTTTTTTAAGGACTTTGTTATGGTGGTTTTGGGGTGCTTTTTTTGTTTGGTTGGTTTTTTAATGAAACATTAAAATTGATTATTTTGACTGTGGGTTTTCTGCACAAACACAGGCTACTTTGCAGCATCCTCTCTACACATGCAGAACCTATACGAAAAATCTTAAATAATTTAATCTTAAATCATTTAACTAAACACCCGTAATAAATTTACTGGTTTTCCACAGATGCTGTGACATACTTGGACAAAGGTACAGGATCCACAATAAGTGAAACCTGAGTGTGTCTGAGATGAAGAAAAATCAAACCCTAATCCCAGGAAAAGGTTCAATCATGCAGCTCTTGAAGCCTTCTAACGGCAGGAAGGAAGGTAATAAAAAGAAGGCCAAAAACAGTGAAGATTAAGGACATTCTCAACTTACCGAGATTGTGGTAATCCTTTTTTACTGAGATCAGCCCTTACACGTTCACCAACATGTCTGTAAATTTCCACAAGGCTGTTTATTGCTGCATCTCGAACCTGAATGTGAGAGATGACAGAAATCAATCATCTTTACAATTTAAATAACTAAGTCCCTGTCCTACCCTGGAGAACTAAATTTGCATATTTCTCAGCAACAACAGTGGCCACTATAGACATTACCACAGGGCTCATGAAGGAGCTTCCAACCCTGCATTTCAGGTATTAGCAGTATCAGCAGGTCTAATTTAATTGAAAAGGCAGTGAAAGCATAAGATGAAAGGTTTCATATATAGGGAGCTTGGCTGCCTTTGCCAAACTCCACCCATTGTGTGCAATAGGTACACTTGTTGGACAAAAAAGGAGAGAGACACCAATAGACCTTGTATTACTTGGGCATTATAAAACAAAGTGAGTTTTAAATCTGTCTTACAAACTTATGTTTCTATGTTGATAACAAAACACGAAGGAAGGGAAGAGTAATCAATCACCTGAGTCACCATTAATTTTGCATGTTTTCCAAACTGATTTGCAAGAAACTGCTGAGCACATACTTCCCTCCAGACAACAGAAGAGCCATAAATCTGATTAAAGTGTCACCTTTCTGTACTTAACCCCTTTCCTCTAACACACACAGCACACTGAGAAGGTAAACTATCTGCTCTGCCTGCACAAACACCTACAAAGCTGTGCACTTCTGCTTCTCAGAAGATGATCTGGCAGCTACCCACACACCTGCACACCTTATGATTAGACATGGAATATCTCGTGGACACAAGCTAGAATTGCCTATAGCTGAGATTCAAAGGGCAGGCACACGTGCCCTGCTTCCTAGTCAAAAAAAAACCTAAACACTTGACTCAATCTCAGTTTCATTTTTGATAAAATAATCAGAGTTTAAACACTGTTGTCACACCAGATGCTCACTGGGTTACACAACTGCATTAGTTGAAAATAACAAAAGCAGTCTTTCTGAAAAGAGCTGTAATGGAACAGCTCCCACATCCACAACAAAGGACTTGACCTAGATGTGTTTCTCTGTCCTCTCTCTCCAAGAGAGGGCAGCAGTGACCAGGTAGCAGGTCTCCCAGTGCTCAGGAGAAGGCACAGGAGTGCAGCAGCCCTACGGGAGCCCAGGACCAGCCCCTGCCCCCCAACAAGCGCTGTTCCACCAGGAGCCACTTTGACAGCAATTTGTGTCTGATCAGTTCAGGAATGGGCTTTCGGAGGACGAGGAACCAGATCCAGCAAAAAGGGAGAGATCAGCCCCATTTATCCCTGCAGCTGGATATGGGATAATGAGCTGTGCCAGATACAAGGAAGAGGCAATGCAGAGGGAAAACACTACCTTCCCAGTTCATTCAACAGCTCACCAACAGCAGGATCAAGGCATCTGACTGTTCAACACATCCAAGCCCTAAACCCAGTATCCCCTTGAAGGGTAACAACTTGCTTAGCCTCAGCTCGGAACCTGAGGACCCTGAACATTAAATTTCCTCAAAAACTTCTCAGAGTAATGGGTTTATCCTCCTGCACTGGCACAAGCAGCAAGGGATGGCTGTTTCACACTCAGTTCTCCTCTTCAGTAGGGGGTGGCCCTGACTGTCAGGGGAATATGGCCAACTCCCCAGAGCCAAGGGAAACCCATTCCCCAGTTGGACAGCCCACACCTCTGTCCAGCTCCAGACCTGAATCCCATTATGTGTCACTCATGCTGGCAGGGGAACCAACAGGGCTATTGAAAAACTGCTAGTACACATTACACGATATCGGTTTGAACCCTGCTTCCCCATCCCCCACTCCTCACTAATCTCACATACTTGCATCTAATTTTAAGTAGGACAAAAGGCACATAGAAGGAACAAACTTTATTCAGTTGTATTTTCATTTGGGTTGCACTGCTGATTTTATTGAAAACTCCCTATTGAGAACACTCCTGCGCAGTTTCTGGCAGCACACACAGCCAGGCTGTCCAACTGGCCCCATGTGCCTCCCTGCCCAGACTGGTTGTTGTCTGAAGGTGAGGGGTGCTGCACCAAACCCAGAGGGATCCCTGCAGCCTCCCCTGTATTCGAGGCTGTAAGGCACAGGAGTTCCTCTGTTCATCTTGCCTGCAGATTCATGTTGTTCTGTTGAACTCTTGGAGTAATTGATATGCTGGTTTGGACATACTTCAAATCATACCTCTTCAAAACCAGCAAAGGGCTCTTCATGCACAGCATTGTTCAGAGCTCACCAGCAGCACAATGAGTTGATTTACCAGCCAGAACACATAGGCCTGCTAACCAACAAGGCAACCAGCACAATCTTTAGACATGACTCACAGCAAAAGCTTACCTGGCTGTTCGGATCTCCAAGTAAGTTACATATATGTGGCACTATCTTACTCAGTGTTAAACTCTGAGCTCCAGATCTGGGAATAAAGAACAAAAGAGCACCACTGTGAATCACGGAGCAGACCTGTGTACACAACACCACCTTGCAGAAGGTTCTGACTTACGCATTGAGTGTTGCAATAAGGCAGAGGCAAATCCCTTCTCTTGTCCGAAAATTCTTGTGTTTGAATCCTCCCAGCATCCTGTCCCACACGTACTGTGGAAGACAGAAGAGAGAGTGAGACAGGAAAAACAGACAGTGGGGGAAGAAACAGATTCTCTCTTCCAGCAGGCATACACCACGTCAGCTCTGGAGCTTAAATATAAGATTTAGGACCAACCAAGCAGAACAGGACACGAAATAGCAAGACATTTTTAGATTCGACCAATTCTTTGTTCTGTGCTGACTTCACAGTAACTCCCCACTACCTAAAACAATATTCATACTTACAGAAAGCAAGTACCTTCCAAAGACCCAGAAGAACTACTCTGATGCCTACACACCCCATCCTGTCCCTGGGAAATCCACTGACACTCACACTCCCATGTGTATCCTGTCATGCAACAGTATTCTCAAGTGAGGCAAATATCTCATAACAAGGTGTAGGGAGATGAAGCCGTTTCAGACAGAGCCACAGAAGAAAATCCTCTGACAGGAAAAAGCTTTCCTTTTTACGCAGCCAGTCACTCATGCTCTAGAGGGCTGTCAAACATACCTGAGGGTTAGCAGCTTGTTCCATGATTTTCAGCAGCAAGGTCTGATCCTGCTCCCTCACAGAGTCCTTAGAATCTCCCAGCCTATCAAGTAAACTTGGCAGCACTGAGGAGAGAAAACAACAACATCCAAATCCCTCAGGAAAAACCTGACACAGTGGCACAGCACCTCTGCTCTCCTCCTACCCAATGGAGGAACCAGACCTGCTGCCTTTCAGCTGAGCCTGAAACCACCCAGAGCCTCCCAAGTGCTCTCCTGGGGAGACACCAAGCTTTGTGTACAGTAGCCAGAGGGGATACCAGCAGAGCACTGAAGACATTCACACACAGCTTCCTCACCTGTGCCAATCTGGGCCTTGAAGCGATCTTGCAAGCGGGACACTAGTGCGGAAATGATGTCAATCCCCAGGAGAACCACCTGCAAGCACAGAACAGACAGTGTTTTAGTGTGCACTACAGCTGTAATTGCTGCTCAATTCATTCATATACATGTCCAGTGTACACAAACCATATACATAATCCCTGCAGTATTTGCTGTAATTAACATTTCTAATTAATTGCAATTATTATAATTATAGTTAGAAAACATATGCACTAGGAGCTGCTTAATTATTCACCAGCAGAAATTAAACCCAATGTTTTTATAACATAACTGAAACCCAGTGAGAGACACCTTGTTTGAGAGAAGCTTCAGGACAGGTTGCAGATTAGAAAGCCCACTCTGATTAACTACATTTATGAGCTACATAAAGATACATTACATAATGAATATAATGTGTAGCCTGCATATGAAACACATGGCAAGACCCTATTGACCACGATCGTGCTGGTATGAGACATTTCTCTCTAAGTTTTTGGAGAAGCACTGAGGTTAGTCAGCCTGGCAGTGTTAGGTATAGCCAGGATTCTGAGGTCGTGCCACCAGGGCTGTCCCAGCACAGCCCACCTCTCTGTACATACACCTAAGTGTACATATATACACATATACATAAATGTCTATGCTGTCTGTACATACATACAAATGTGCATATATACACAATTTTTTTTATTTTTAAATTTTATTTTAAAGTTTTTTCTGAGTTGTAAGGGACCCATAAGGATCCTCCTGTCCAACTCCTGGTCGTGCACAGGACACCCCAAGAATCACACCACGTGCCTGAGAGTATCATCCAAATGCTTCTTGAACTCCGTCAGGCATGGTGCCGTGACCACTTCCCCGGGGGAGCCTGTTCAAGTGCCCAGCCACCCTGAGAGTGAAAAGCCTTTTCCTGATATCTAACCTAAACCTCCATATATATAAGCCCATCTACAGTCCTGTACGTACACACAAGTGCGTGTACAATGGCACACTCTGCACACACACAGGCCGTGTGCACGCCCAGGGAGCACAGATAATGTCCATTCTCCACACGCACACCCGGGCCCGGCCCGGCCAATGCCGCGGGTGCCCAGCAGGGGGCGCGCCCCGCCCCCGCTGAGGCCCGTGCGGCTGCCCCGCCCCTATGCAAATGACGCCCATGGCGCGGAGCATTCTGGGTA
>VYXB01000994.1:1761812-1806673 GCA_013397135.1 Pachyramphus minor
CCCTCGCCGCGACCTAGGCCACAGTTCGCCCTCCCCTACGGGCGGCGCGCCCGCATCCGCCGTTTAACCGTCCTTATCTGGGGGTTGCGCGGCTGCTCAATGAGCGTGTGGCGAGGGCAGCCCTGCTAACGCCTAAAGCAACACAGCGGCGCCCGCTCCGTGCGTGGCGCAATTTTTGGAACCTCGCACCGCGGCAAGTGCCCGGCGCGTCACAACGACACCCGCCCTGCGGCCGGGAGAGGCCGTCCGAACCGAGCCCCACCGGGCACCCGCTGCGGCGGTGTGTGTGGAGACTGCTGCGGTCTGACACGCCCGGCTGATCCCGGTACCGCTCTCATTGCCCCCTCCCATCAACAACCCATGTCCCTGAGAAAGCTGTGTCCGGGGTACCCCCGCTGTCCACACTGAACTCCTAACGCTCCACGCCCGGGTCACGCTGTTTTAACTCCTCCTGGAGTTGCAACAGCTGCTCTGCACGGCAGCGGTCAGTCCACAACAACCCCTCTGTCTGTCCCATGGATTCAGCTCCGGAGCAGCCAGGGAGATATGCACGGTGCGTACAGGAAACAGCCTACAACTCCATGTCAAGTATGCTAAAAAAAATTTCTTAAATACAAGCCCCTGGATCCTAACTTCTCCCAACACACGTTCTCCAAACAGCTCCTGCAGTTTTCCCCCTCAGAGCAACAGATCCCTCAACCATGTCATTTTTTTTAATTCAACATCATTTGTAGCATGCCGACAAGATCCAGAATCTATTTGTATGCCAAAGGAGAATTTTCCTCGTGCTTCTGTTAAGCCGTGTTTCGTTTTCACATTCATCTTGCACACTGGATTTAATCTACCATTGACAAATGCTCAGCCAGCTGCCCTAAGCCCCATCGCTGCCCTCTTGTCTGCCAGCTCACCCGGAGCCTCCCGGCTGGGGTCAGACAGCAGAGCCCCACTAAGAGAGTAGACTCCGGATCCTCATTAGCAGAGCAATGCTTTTAGGGAAAATCAATGGGATCCTGAGTGCCAGTCACCATTCACAGCTGTCTGATCAGAGTCCCATCACAGCAGCATCCTGCACAGAGATAAGTGTGCTGCCTGCAATTACAGAGATGTGCCCCACGGGTAAATTCGATCCCGGGAGAGGAAGGGATCCATCTCTTCTTCAAACTGCCTCCAAGCCAGAAAGAGTGAGGGGAACTCATCACTCAAACATGAAAGGAAACACATGCACAGTGCAAACATACCCTGCAGTTCACCCCCAGGATGAGGCTGGGAGGAAGCTATGCTTCCTAAGACTTTTTGCTGTTGTGCTTATAAAAATGGGGATTTATTGACCACAATGATTACAGTGGCACTTGGACAGCTATTGAGGAAACAGACACTGGGGTGAGCAGATGTTATTCTCAACCATGGAACCCCAATGTGCCACCTGCCTCAAACTCCTGAAGGTCAGAGGTAAAAAGTTGAAATCATGTATGGATTGAGAGAGCCAGCAGATCCACTACAGACAGATAACAGACAACCCAGGGCATGGCTGGCAAACAAATGAATAAGGAATTGAATTCCAGTCCTTGTTGCATTGGACTCACTGCACTGAAGAGCCCACCTGTTCATCACTGAAGCAGTTACTCAGCTCTGCCTGAATTAACACACTGACAACCAGGAGGAGCCTCAGGAGAGGGGAGACTCCCGGGGCCAAAGCAGGGATGGGCCCTGTCAGCAGCCACCCCACTCTGTGATCCCACAGCAAGGCCTCTCTCCGGGGAAGCCAGCTGGCCAGCACAGCTCCACACCAAGGCACAGGAAGGGCAGCTCTCCATCCAAAATTCCAGATAATGCTGCAGTGCTGATAAATACAGAGCTATTCTAGGCCTTTACATCTGCACAGGTCTTTTAGCCCCTACTTTATACTTTTATACTTCATACAGCTTGCTTCATGCTGTTTCAACATGCTCATCTCCACCACTGGTGACACAGCTTGGCTATTTTGCTTTGAAGTCTCTGCCTGGGAGGTTTTTCTTGGAGGAGGAAAGGGAGACAGAAGAAAAGACTTCTAAGTCTCACCATGAAAAAAAAGATTTGTAAGAATTCAACCAAGTTTTTTTGAACACTTGCTTAGATTGTCTTTTGGATTCATAAACAAAGACATGGAGACACACTTGCATATTTTAAGTAAGAAAATCTAATATATTTCTGAAAACAGGAGAACACTTCAGACTACACACTGGGAAACCCAAGGCAAGCACTGATGCCCCACATCACTGCCTGTCTGACCAGCAATAAACAGTCAGACAGGGCTGTTCTAATTCCTCACGACATGAAATATCCACCACAACTGAACTGGGCACCAAAGACCAAGCAAGCACTAAAGTTAAATGACATTTGCAATTTAGTAAGGTACCTATTTTGGATCAGCGTGGCAGTAAAAAAAACTCCTGGCAGACAGAGAAATGTGAAGTTAACTTATGAAATGCTGACTGCTGTATTCCACCTGCACTCGAACACAACCACATCCACTCTGGAAGAGT
The DNA here is from genome assembly GCA_013397135.1 of Pachyramphus minor. Classification (NCBI taxonomy): domain Eukaryota; kingdom Metazoa; phylum Chordata; class Aves; order Passeriformes; family Tyrannidae; genus Pachyramphus; species Pachyramphus minor. The sequence continues at coordinate 1,764,335 of VYXB01000994.1, forward strand.
CCACCTCCTTCTACCATTCCAGCAGTTAACATTTTATGTTCCAAGGCAGGGATCACATCAGCACTGGCAGCATGAGTACATCTCCGCAGCCCAACAACAATCCTAGCACAGACGTAGATCATGAGTTATTCTGTACAACACAATTTGCAAAACCATCACCAGCAAACAAGAAGGCATCAACAGCAGCACAACTGGTTTTACTGGCATGACTACAAGCTGTGGTCTAAGAACTGAACAGGGGAAGACTTGAAATAGTTATTCCTGAGTTCTTTCTCTAGATCCATGAGATACCATCCATTCTATCACAGATACCACCTTCAAAATCCCCACAGAATTTTGGATGCTGGGCCATTGATTTGCCATTCAATACAGCAATGCCTCAGGAAAGCATCTGCTTGGTTTGTTTGGATATAAAAGTTCTTACACTGAATCATGGATCACAATCTGTTGGAGTAGCTATCTGGAAGAAAAATTACACATTTATTTCTTCTCTACCACCAATTTCTAAATCTGTGAAGTTTAGAAAATTAATGTGTGAGTTTTTCTTTACCAGACAGAACAACCTTATAGTGACTTCTTTTGTGTTTTAAGATACTGATGAGAGGCCAGATATCTATTTTGGATTTAAAAGAATGAAAAAAAGAACTACAGAAACCATTCAGGGTTTTTTTTTCTGCCCCACTATACAGGTTTATCAGTTACTCTGCCCAAAACAAGGAGTTACACTAAGCAACACCAGATCAAACAAAGACTACTTATGGTTGAGAACAGTCACAGTGGGTCAGGAACATCCCTGGCACTATGTCTCTCCTTAGCAGGGAAGCCATATCCTGTAGACTGCAGAATATCAGCACTGAGGGGCTCCCTCAGCATCACTGCGTGCAAATCAGAGTAGGAGCACACTGAGCAGACCTGACACAACAGTTTTCATCCCTATATCCCTTTTCCCAGTCTCTCCTATGTCATGCTTGAAGACCTTTTCTCTTCTTTTGGCAATACATCCAGAGATGTCTATCTCCTTCTGAGCACAGCCCATGACAACAGCCCTCTCTACCGGCAGTGAATCCCAGGTTGCTCGTGCTGTCTGTGTTGTGGCACTACCTCAACGGAAAATCCAGAAGGTACTGACTGCCCTGTGCTTCTCCACACAGACAGGTTCCCAAAGCTCCACTACTTGTGGTCTCCCCTCAGTTCTAGGCTCTGTCCAACATCATCTTGCAAGTTTATTTTCCCTAAGCCTCCATACCAACACAACTCTGAGCTCCTCTGACCTTTGCAGGCCGACTGAATCACCTTTCCTCACTGCGATGACGGCCAGTAGTGTCCCAGCAGTCTCCACACTACAGTCCCATCCATCTGAGCTTCCAGCAAATGCCTCACACAACACAAGGAGCAACACAACTTGCCACAGGTCCTCTGGGACTGGAGAGAGGGAGAACTGCAATCAGCCCATCTCATTAGTCCCCCGCTGCTCCAAAGCAACAGAGCTCAGAGCACATCTCGCACTTCTAAACTACTGCTTGTAAACAACTGTCACGAAATCTTGTGAATTAAGGTTTGCTGCTCACACCAAAATTCTGGGGACCAGTTTACTTGATGCCTACTCACAGAGCCTACAATGGCACAGCACTGCGGGACACTGATCAAGGAGAGTAAAGCCCATGTGACAAGTGACAAACGGCCAGGGTTCACTGCTGGACTGATGGAAGCAGGTGAACTAAAACACTCAATGAAACTACCAAGCAAAAACCTGTTACTAAAAGTTCTCCATTTACAAACTTGGGAAAACAAGAGCAACTTAGTAAATACAGCCTAGATCTAGAGTGAAATAAATCCCAGAAGGAATTTAAATGTTGGGAGGTATTAAGAAAAAGTTGTCAGAAATGATCAATACATAGATGTATTTTTATTGCTACTGTAAGGACACAAGGGTACATTTCCTGTACAAAAGCAAAAAAACCCAAGAACTACTTTCTGGATCCAGCAAAAAAAGCCAACAAAAACCCCCAGTTGTCTCTTGATCTCAGAGCTACAGATCTGGTATAACACATGAGTAATTAAAAGCAATTTAAGGAAATGTACCACAGAGCAAGAAGTTATCATTACAAAAACTCCACAAACAGAGTGAGGCTTAAAAGAACATGATCACCCTGAAACATGGTCATCCACTTGCAGGAGAGCTGACAAATATGTCCTAAGTGAAAGAGCTGGAGCGAGTCAGCCCCCAGCCACACTGCTCCCTGCCCTGCCTCTGCTCAGGGGAACTGAAGGGATGAGTTCCAAAGAATAACTAATTCACCTCTTTTGCAAAGATTCTGAACTGGTCTTTGAATGGTTGCACGTGATGAGAAGAGCAGCCACTGGGCTCTGTCCAAAGGACACAGGGAATCACAAGTTGCAGAGTCGCTGCTGTGGAGCACAGGTGGCTTTTCTACCTCGAGCAAGGTCAAAACACCAGGCAGCACAGCAGGTAAATCACCACCTAAACTCCAGTTGTGCTCCATCTCCAGGGAAGCAGCACTCATACAACAGGAGGCTTTGCAGTTGAAAGTGGAGTCCGACCTTATTTCATACTTCCACGTTACCCCAAACACTGCTGAAAACCAGGAGCACTGTTTCAGAAAGGTGGTCCTGTTTATGCAGCACTGACAGGTATGGATACCCGCACAGCAGCAGTCAGTGCTTCGTGTCTTCATAGGAAACAACATCAAAATGAAATACCTGCACTACCAACTGCTTTTGCCTTTGGTTCCTCACCACGAAGCAGTTACATATCTTAGTCACCAACACTGCCAGGTCCTCAACCAGTAAGGAAAAATGAATGTAGCTCTGTGAACACTGATGAGATCATGCCCCAGCATCAGCTTAGGATCAGGACCACCACATCCTTGTAGCTTTGGTGACCAGCTGAATCTCAGGAGTTCAAGGCATAATGAAGCATCATACAATGAGTGCTCTTACAGAAAAGCAACAGGAGTATGTCAGAGAAAGGAAAAAAGCCATTGCATTGCCCTGCTTTTTTTCCACAGGAAAACTGAAAGCCTTTCTTATGGTAACTAATAAATTGCTAGCACAGCACAATGGGCCTTATTAAAAGACCAGGTTGGTTCACCTAATAACATTGCTTTCCCCTCCATTAGAGGCAAAAGGCTGCTACAGTGCACAGAGCAAGTGAGAAATCACACTGGTAATTTGCCTTTAGGCAGAACCTTATTAGCTGGAGCACCTCAAAGTGTCTAGCACAGAAGCACTGACCCCAACTCCATCTCTAACACCCACAGGAATAGAAAAGCTCAGCACATTCTAATATTGAAATAGAAGTGCTTCTGAGGGTTTAGACAGCATCTGATAAAAAACAAGACAAGCATACAACCTAGCAGAAAACCACCAACAGTCCTCTTTGCTCCCTTAGGACTCACAAAGACTAGAAAGAACTGTGAGGATGCTCAAATATCCAGATACTCCCCTTGATCACTAGTTCCCAAGCTTCCAAACATCTGCACTTCCAGATGACACCATTCAATACACCCTTTTATGAGCAACAGCAATCCTGTGATGACAGGCTGCATGGACAGCCTCATGAGGAAGGCACCAAATAGGTGCAAACACAGCCAAGTCCCACCAGCTGCAGGAATGTGAAAAAAAGCTGGGGATCAATCCGGGAGACCGAGCAGCCACTGCAGCAAGGAGCAGGCAGCAGCTGACTTCAGCATGGTAGAAGAAAGGAACACATGCAGTCAAGAACACAACAGTATTTTCAGTAGCAACAGCCTTTATAAAACTGGAAACACCTGAAGACCTAAAGCTTTCACAGCACCTCCCAGCCCTGCACAGAGAGACTGCTCAGCTTGTACCACACAGTCCTACACCCTTGAGAAGAGTCCCCAGGCATCATATTCATACTCTTTCTGGCCCATTCAAGAGAAAGGCCTGAGGATGACCCTTAAAGGTATGGGTTAAACCACTTCTCAGTCTCTCCTACACCAGTGAGGAGTGCACCTGACCTAGATCTAACCCAGCATCTACAGCAGCCATAAGATCTATTACAGCCTATACAAATGCGGTGCTTCCCACAGCTTACTGTTCAGTAAGACAGGTGAGTGAAGACTGAAGTTTCTGGTTTAAGCTGTTGGCTACATCAGTTTCTTCTTTTACATTCTCTCTTAGTCCCTCTGAGGTACAGTCAGTTGCTGTTTTTCGATTCACGTCAAACAATCTAAATGGAAAACTTCCAAAGGTTTGCCCTCAATGACTCCAGCTACAGCCAGGACCCCAAAAAAACAATGCCACAAGAACACAAAAGGGCATAGTCCCAGCCCTGATGTGCTCCCCTGAGTGTGCCTAAGCAGGTAGAACCAGATCTCACATCAGCAGATGTACCAGTGCCCACTTGCAAGCTGGGCACTGCCACCACGCACTCTCTCCTTGAGCCACTGTGTGATCCTGCAAGGGGACAGGGACATTCCACTGAAGTGACACAACTCGCCCAGGCCTAGCACCCTGCAGACCTCCTTACACAGCTTCTGGCTCAGCAGCTCCAACTCATGCAAGATTTTTGCAACTGTGTCTCTCTTAACACTCAGCTCTTAGCACAGTTCTTGATCTATTCAGGCATGACTTTTTAATATCTTTTAACTTTTGGCAATTAAGTCTCTTCCAAGACTTTAAGCTGTCTGGTCTAGGAAACAGAAATCAATGAAAAGGATCCTGCCCCTGCTCATTTAAAAGGCAATGCTAACTTAAAGGCTAATCCTTTCCACATGCTTCAGAACTAAACCCCATGTCACCTAACACACAGGAAACAAAAATTATTTACTGTTCCTCTCCTCAACTCCTTTTGACCTCTGTGTCTTTTGCTTTGCCTTTTTGGCTGTCATCATCAAGATCTGGAGCAACAGCTGATGCATCACTCTACTGAGCTCTCACGAGAGAATAGAACATCTGTTTTCCTCCCTCAGACTGAAAACAGACGCCTCTTTAGTTGTGTCCAACAGATACTCAATTATATGAGAGCACAGTGAAGCACAATGCATCTAAATGAGGGCACACCCTTGGGCCACATGGGTGCCTGGCATGTGGTCAGGAACCCAAGGTGGTTTTGCAGTCTCAGGCAAGCTACCCATCCACAGGTATCCAAGGTCCCAGACACCTGCACAGGGGCAATGGTAGGTTTCTTGCCTTGGCACTTATGAGGCTGCAATGTCTGCAGAACTGCTCTGGAACAAACACCATGTGCACCAAGCCCTGCAGCTCAGCTGGGTACTTGTGGCTTTTCTAACGAGCTGTCTGGAAAACCCAATTCCATACAAAAAACACTCCTCATCATCCTACTCACCTGACATTCCAGATATAAAACGGGTGACAGTTCTTTGACTATGGGACAACTGTTCAACAAAAACTGCCTGGAAAGATTTTATTGGCTATTGTTGTTCTGCTGGAAACCCACTGCTACAAAAGAACTCCTGCAGCTGGCACCCCTGGAAGCCACAGCAGCTCAAGGAGAACAGCCTGCCAATCGCCAGCTCAAGATCCAACTTGGGACACAAGGGTGGGCTGATACTGGGAAGGCAGCTCAAGCAGTGCCCGTGTCTGTTCCTGTGGCCAAAGTGCTCCAGTCTCCAGAACTGTTCAACTGGAGAGACATTTTATAGATTTAAAAAGAAAAAAAAAAACCAAAACACACACACACACCCCTCTAAAGAAAAACCAAACCAAAGCAGAAAAACAACAACAAAAAAACAACCACAAACACCTCAAGGGAAGAGGAAGGAATTCTGCATCCTGCATTGCTTGAAGGAGCCAGCATTTTGTTAAGGGAAAAGAATAAGCCATATGAGCAGCTGACAGCACAAGTGGAAAACCAATTGGAAAATTATAGGGACAAACCACATAGATTTTGGCTTCTATATCCAGCTCTAGAAACACATTTAAACAAGTCAGGCAAGTAGCTCCTATCAATGCTCTGGTGCCGCAGCTACACAAACAAACATCGCTCACGCTGGAGGTTTCTGCAATTTCTTGTGGACTAATACAAGAAAGGTATTAATTAAATGTTCAACCAAATCATTAGCTCTTGGATTAACTATCTTACATGGAACTCTTAAGAAACTGAGACACATCAGAGGAACAGAAGCTATAAATGTAACCCAGGAAGCCACTCAGGGTTCAGTGCAGGGCACACAAAGAGCCGACACCCTACATGTACCCCCTGGACAGGCTCTACTCACCTTTCACAATGCTTTTACTACTTTTCTCTCCTTCACAGTTCTCATCATTACTTTCAACACAACAAAGGGTAAGCTGAATCAAGTGCTTGAATAACCATTTTGATTGTGATTTTAGAAGATTTATGCCTTGTTTTGTAATTCTATTATTTTCTCAGAGGTTTGTTCTCACTGGACACTTGTTAACAAGAACAGCCTGGTAGTTTCCTGCTGAACAGGATACAATGTATGATAATAGCAGAGCATATCTTTATAAAAATGCAGAAATTGAATTTAATATAGCTTAGTAAAAGAGATTGTGACATGTTTCAGGGGGAAGGAGGGGTTTTTTTGCCCCAACATTGCAGAAACTTATAGCAACACTGAAAAGCAATTTTGAAGAAGAATAAGTGTAACTGGAAGAATTCAAGTCACATTTCACCTCAGAGAAGAAAAGGAAGAACAATTTTCTAAATGTTTCATTCTTGTTCAAATCAACATCTTTTATGAAAGAAGCATGGAAATAGTTGTAATTTGCAGAGGAAGAGACTTCTTAAAAGACTCTGTCTCTTAAGCTGTCCCCTGAGGTCATCACATGCACATTCTAAGGGGGAATTACTTTTGTCTTCAGAAGATTTTACAGGAGGCTTGGTGGAAATTTCTAAAGCACAAACTAAATGCCAGCTTGAACTGAAATATGCAGCACCTAGAGGGACTGATAGTTCTAAAAATGTGCCCTTCACATCTTTGAAACCTCTTTATTCTACACCATCTTATCTCTTTTTATTCATACTGGTTGGAAGTGATGCAAGCTTCCCTGCTCCTGTAACTTCAGAAGCAGTTTCTTCCCTTTGAGACACCTATTCCAAACTGAAGTGCCCCATTAGTGTTACTTTTTGTCTCAAATACAGCAACCTCTTCACATAGAAGGGAAAGCATGGTCACTCTGAGAGCTCCAAGAGCCAAAAACCTGATGTCTTGTGAATTCTGAAACAAGACAAACAGAGTCCTGGATGTGATAGTGTGCCACTGTTCACCTGACAGGAAAAGGATGCCAGATTGCTTCCTCCCATCCCACCCAGCCCCACTGCACATTCCATATTAAATAACACATATTAAATAACACAACAGTTCTTTCACTTCAGCATAAGAATAGGGCTCACCAATAAAATCAGGTTAGAAGGCGTATTCAAAGACCAATTATTTCAATACCATCCCCACCCCACTGCTCAAATTAGATCAGGCAAGTCACATTATTACAAAGCTTTTTTTTGTTATTTGATTCTTAACATATAGATCTTCGGCTGTAACTGATTTCAAATGTTCATTAAAACCTCAAACAGTTTTATATATTCTAGCTATAAGCAGCCCTGCCAATTCATAAACAGGTTTAATGACCTTCTGTATCACCACATGCAAGACCTTGCTGACAGACTGTGGAACAACAAAACTGATTTTTTTAATCCTTCTCTAGGTACAGCAGTATAAGCCAGACAACAGTTTGCAGCCCCCAAAGACTACAGCTACATGATCTGATCCATGACAACCTTGAAATTCAACAGGGTTTCATGCAGGTATAAAGGATCTGCAAGATAGATCAGGCAGCAAGATACACACATGCATCAAGTTCAAATACTGCCAGTCATACCAGGAACTGGCACATTCTTTTCAGCAAAGAAATGGCACTGGGCTTTTGGTTCCTTTATCTAGGTTTTGTTTAACTTGACATCATCTGATAAAAGCAAAAACTTCAAAGTCACACAGAGCTATAGGCTTCAATTACTACTTCTCTATCAGCCTGTCAATGGCAACATGGTTCTGGAAGGAGGAGGGATTGCTGCTGGCAAGTGTCTCGCAGTCTCCAGCACAGAGGATATTTCAGCGGAATTGGAGATTGAGTTTCACAGATAGTAACTATGTCAGACTAGAAAACATCGTTTAGGGGACTTAAAGTATGACAATGCCCACGGATAAAACCAAGAAACATAACATCCTTTCCTGATAACACGGCTTGTAGTGAAGGCTAGAGATCAAGTGGCTGCTTTTTCTTAAACACAGACATTGCAAGGGAAGTCAAGCAGATAGTTGCTAAATCTTCTACAAAATGAACATCATGAACCACTTCAGAAGCAGATCCAGATACAGTTATGTCTCTTCTTGCCCTTCATTTTTTTCCTCCTGTAGGTTAAATAGCACTTTCCTGCACCCTGGTAAGACAGGAAATACAAGGTAGGGTTTTTCGTGAGTTTTCATATCCTCATCTGGAACTACAAAGCATTATTACTATCATAAACTTGTCACACTGAGGTCTAGCAGTGCTGTATGTTGGGAAGTTGTAATATTTGGCTATTTCAAATACATCTTTCTGCAGTGTTGGGACTGTGCCAGCATGCAGTCCAGTAACAAATTAAGTTCAGTCTAAGATCTATACATGCAGGGAAGAAAACACTCAGGCAGAATTACTCGTACACTCACATCACCATTTAAAGAAATTTCTCCCCCATCCTTCAAAGGACTTGGAATTTGAGTATGCACATATACATTCTGTTCCTTGTCTCCAAATTCATACATCAAAGAAAATGCCACAAAGCAATACAGAGGCAGAGCACAGATCCTTCATTAACTCTTTATTTGAAGAAGAGAATTGCAAAAGAGGTGCAGGCCCTGCACTGTTTTTTGATGTATCTTGACATTTTCATTAACCAAAAGTAAGGAATTTGGATTTGCTGCTACAGGCCAGATTCTGACCAACAGACTAGCACAAACCCAGAGTGTGAAGCCAGCTGTCTGCACTAACACTCTCCCCAGAAACAGAACAGGGAAATCAGCAGTCACCTTTTGATGACTTAATTCAGACCTTTAAAAGTCACCTATGTTTTTTAAAAACAGATTTCTAGCTACTCAGAATTCAGAATTTTTAGCTGCTAAGTTAACTCAGTCTACTAGGGAGATCGCTTGCTTTTTCAAGAGTAGCCCAATTGTGTGCTGACCTTACATGTGCTTTGATGGTTTCTTTAAGTGACTCATTAAATAACCCAAGATAGTAAAAACTTTATTTTGCAGGATTAATTCAGTAGCATTATTTCTCCATAAAATTCTTCTTGATCACTAGATAATTAGGACTAGAAGTCAGGATATGCCAGCATCACCACCTCCCTGGTACCACTTCTCCCCAGCAAGAAATACAAGGTCCCAGGCAAAATATCCATGGAAAAGCAACCCAAAATCCCTTCTTACGAGGGTTTAAGAAGGGAATCAACACTAGTACTGATTTTATTTTATTTTCACTTGTGTAAAGCAACATGCAGGCAAATAGTACCTTTCCAGTCTACACTGTCTATGGAGGAACTTGAAGAAATTTTCTGATTTTACAGAAAGGAACCAGTGTGCTCCCAGCTGACTCTGGGCATCACAAAACAGACTTGCAGCAGAGCCAGGATCAAGCTCCCAAGTCTGCTTCCCAAGGCTTTGGTCGGGTCCTCTTCCCCCACACAAGAGAAGTGGGTCTCCAGAGCAGCGCCCTACAACCACACTGAGCAAAGAGCAAGCCCAGCACCTGCCACACTCAGCAGGGAGCTGACAGACATATGCAGCTCTCCTTCTTCACTAAGTTTCATGAGAAGAGCGGCACAAGTCAAACCAGTTTTCTGCTCACATAATAGCAGTTCAAGAACTTCTTTTGAGGCAGGCCTAAAAGAAAGCCTAAAAGTCATTGCTTGGTTCTTTCAAGCTCTCAGTGCACTCATTTGGCCTCTCTCCCTACAGCAGCTGCAGCCCAATCCAGTGCACATGCAACCTGCACTCTTCCCCGGGCTGCAAAGCCAACCCGGAGTACCAAAAAGGTATCTCCGCCAAGAAACAACAGGAAAGACTGACCATAGGCACAGTCACAAACCAAAGCACTGTAACACCAACCCTCACTTCTGCCATGTACATCAGATGACTGTGAGACACTCTATAAGCACTGTGACCACCAAGGGAAACAGCCTGACTTGTGCAGGACAATTCTGCTGCAGCCAAGAGAACAAGCCTCCAAGATCATTTCTCTTCTCCACTGCTTCTTTCCAGGCTGTATATGCAAGTAGTTCACCCAGAGGAGACTGGCTCGAGCCCTCTATCTCCAAGGGCAAAATTCTCCATGTACACAGATCAATCCATCTTTTACTGGTGCCCTCCTTGGAAATGCCTTCATTCATATCACCACACTCTTGATCACAGCAGAAGCTCCTAGTCAGGGTGACATACCAACATTGTGACCCACTTATCTGCCACGGCATGAAAGCTTCACAACAGTGTCTCCTTGGTATGACTGTAGCTGCACTCACCCCATCTGCCAGTGTGCTCTTTTCCCTGCCACACGCTGTGTCTTTCTAGAGATTACAAAAACTATTTCTGCCCACGACAATGCCTTTAAAGCCTCATCCCACATCTTCCCCCACCTCTTTATTAATGACACTGCTGCAGAACTGGAGCTCAAACCAGAGCAGCTACCATAAAATGGCTAAAGATTTCCTTAGATATTCATTAAATAATGAAGATGTTACACCCCCAAGGGCACATAATCCCTCAGTGAAAAGGAGGCAGAAGCAAGGCCTCTGCCTTTGAGCAGATTAACCTACAGGCCAGTGAGGTTTTGTTCTTCTCTACCCTTCAATTACTTATCACCTTTCTGGAATGAAAAGGCAAGTGTGCCCTCATCCCAGAATCCCACCAATCTATCAGCAATTAGAGGATGTCTCAGCACAGACAAAGGTCTGCCAACACACTGCAGAACAAGGCACAAACTACCAGCCTCATTTGTTAGAGGTAAACAATTGTAGCGGATATCACACTGAAGAGATTTTGCTAGCAGGGACTTGAAGAAGAGTGGTGATCGACTTTTCCCATATCCTCCAGGAGAAGGATAAGGAGAAATCCTCTTAGATTAGCTAGAAAGGAAATGAAACATGAAGAGCAGAGTGGCTCTGGAACGGACAAATTCAGGAGGTTGTAAAATCTTCAAAGGGTGTATTTTAAGCACAGGTCTGACAGAATACAGCCAGGTACATTCATTTGTCTTCTGTGAAGAAACAATAAACTCCATTTCACTATTTCCTGAAGTCCTTTACATTACAATATCTATAAAGCCTCAAAATTTCCTCCTTGTCATTAGAAATATGCTATCAGCAATATAAGTTATTAGTTAGTAAGCACCCTTTATGAACAATGAAGGGCACAGTGATAGACTCTTTACTGGCAACATGCTGAAGAAATACACTACACTGCTAATAGAAGTTACTCCCCAGGGTAAGGCTGACATCCTAGTTAACAAAACTTTCTAATACTGGCTTAAATAGAGATTAATGTCCAACCATGATGTATATAAAGGCAATGGGTGAACCTTAGACTTTCTCTTCCACATCTGAAACTCAAACCACATCCATCCTTTCTTTCCCTGAAGGATCCTTAGCTAATTCTACAGCAATGACCCCATTAAACACAAGCACAAATAGAATTTTCTTCTCAACAAAACTTACTTTGGGCCCAGCTTTGAGAAGTCTAGAGTGGGTACATAATGAGATTTATTGGAATAACAAGTTAGGGAAGCACTCAGAACATGAAAGAGCTTTCTCCTTGCTGCAAGCAAGATGTGAGGGGACATTTGGGTTCTAGTAGCCTGAGATGCTCCATGACCAATAAAACTCCTCACACTTGAGACACTCATTATTCAACAAACTTTTGGTCTTTACAAACTTTTGGCTATTCAGAACAACTTTCTAATCACCAATACACCTAACTTCACAAACCACACATGATGGACCCTGTATGAAATGGAAATAATGTTACCATATTCAGCACACCCCATCTTGGCTTCCCCCCCCAGTGTGACTCAGTTGTGCTGCACTGCCACAGGAGACCTGCTACTAAAGCCCAAATAACACACAGACCAGCCCTTTCCCAATTAAATCAAATAGATTTATGCCACACTGAGACAGACCTTGTAAAAAAAGTCCCCAGGCCACTCAAATCAATACAAAATTCACTTTCGGCTTGTAGTATTTTAGCTCATTAGGGACAAGTTTAAATTGTACAAAAGCGTGTCAAAAAAGAAATTTGCACAATTTCCCAAACCTTCGGATATGGGAAGTGCCTTCCCCCCATGAAGTTAAGATCCCATACTGAATGAAACCCCAGGGTGAGGTTTATGCTACAATGCATTCATATATCTTCCTTAGCTGTTGGCTCTGGAGGGGGCAACAAACAAGCTGATCTTAAGTCAGACATCCTTCCCCAACTACAGAGGTCTTGACACCAGCCCCCATTTTCAAACCCCTACAATGCGCTTATACAGGCAGTATCCTCAACTTAATAAGCACAAATATTTTCCCAAAAGAACAGAAAAGTGACTCAGGAAAAGGGAAAGACATGATATACTTGGACACTGCATACTGTCTGCCAGTGGCAGAGCTGCCAGCTGAACCCAGGCCCGTAACAGCCTGGTTCCTGCATGAAGCACCAGTCCTGCACCTCTGCAGACTCAGGCTGTGACTGACGTTCACAACCTGTGCTCCCAGGCCTTGCAAACACTCACTGCTCCTCATACAAGAGAGGATATTAAACAGCCGGGGTTACCTGGAAATAGAAACTTTATTTGAAAACCTTCTATCAGGAGATTCTTCCCTCTATGGACAACAAAGACATTAATCAGTCATAAGCTGACAAACACAGGCTAGTCATACACATTAACCTGTAGTACTCTTATCACATTATTGCAATGCCTACTCATCTTAAAACCACAGGGAAAAAATACAGTCTAGCTTGCAGCTAGGGTTTCCTAAAAATTCATATGTAGCCTCTGAATGCTCCAAGAGATTTTCTACCAAGCTTTCCTCTGAACACAGATGAACAAAATGGGCAACAAACTTCCAAGCAGGACACTCTGCATTGCTGCTTCAACTGTGTCCCCTCTTGCAGCCTTGAATGCAGAGCACAACCTCCTACAGACAGGGGTGCATCTTTCTGCCTGCAAACACCACAAGCAGGACAGAAACAAGCCCACAAGCCTTGCTGGTGTCTGCAAGGTATCTGAAGCATCACCTCATGAGCCACCCTGCAAATACACTGGACTGCTGTTCTGACTACCTACACACAAGAGCTTGGTTGTGGTACAGATCTGTGGTTTGCAAACCTGGATTTTGTCACTACCACCTCTCTTTTACCGTCTCAGTAACCAGTGGAGGGAGAAAGGTTTGTACAAGCTGAGTCAATAGCAGGCTCTTCACTTTTAACCATTCTTCACTATTGCTCTCCTCATATTCACATGAAATAAAATCCACACAGCTCCTTCACAGGCCAGACTGGGAGCAGTAATGGTTGTCTGACAAGGATCTGCAAGAGAACTTTCCTTTTTTCAAATCTAGAGTGTGCAATATGCTTGGGAAGGGGAGAATGGCAAGGCTCTGCCCTCTAGGCATTTCCCAAGAGCCCAAAATACTGGAGGCACAATTGCAATTACCTGCTGCTAAGGCTGCCAGCTCAGCAGCAACTAAGCCCTTCCCATGGCTCCAGAGTCAATTCACTGTGGCTGTTTCCAGAACCGGGCAAACAGACCAGACCCAGCAACTGGATCCTGTCAATACATTTCTCCCTCCTTTAAACAACCTCCTTGAGACCTGGGGGAAGAAGGCATCATTAATCTGGAACGAGAAGCATCTGCATGTGGCATTAGCTAGAGCACCTGAATATACAAGCAAGAGGGAAGACACCTTTTCCCCTGGAGCTAATCCCTGCAAGGGCACCTGCTTTCCCAGCAAACCTTTATACCAGCAGAAACCCAGATCCCACTCAGTTGTTCACAGTTCAGCAACCCAGACAGATGGTCTCTAACTTGTAATTGTAATCTTCTGACACACACAAAACCCACCTGCAGTAGTTTAATCATGTTTTTATACCTAAAGGGCCAAGGCTGGCAAGCAACCCATCTAGCCTCTCTTCCACACAATGAGAAATTCTTCTCAATGGGAATCTGTGGAGCAGCCTCCATACTTTGGGGAGTGACTTACAGCTTCATAGAAACATTAGGCAGAAAATTATGAACGTGAAAAATAACCAAGGATTTCCTCTCCACAATGGAGTCACCTTGCCTGCCAGCCCATGTCAGTCACACAGACAGAGGAGGGTTCCCTCCCACCATGTCTGGTTTTCCTAACACTGGTTCTCTATCTTTCCCTCCAAACGGAGGTGGCAACTCTGCACACCAGTCTCTTGTGCTCAGTCACACCAGAGCAGCCCAAGGAAGCTCTAAACCAGCCTGGCAAGCAAAAGCTTCAGTCTGCCAGAGCACCCATATGCCCCAGGTACCACGTCACCTAATGCAAGTGCTGGTGCAGCAAAGAAGGGAGGAGGAACAGCTCCTCCACATGAAGCGGAAGAGAGAAAGAGCCTTTACCATGGTTTCAGCAAGTATGCTTATATCTTCAGGGCAGTTTCTTTTCCACTCAGAGGGCAGCAGGGAGGCAGGATGCACTGCAACTACTACGAACCACTTTCAGTACAAGTCCCACAAGGTCCTATTTCTGTAGCTCCAGAAATATGGAGTGGGAAAGAAAATTTAAAAAGGTAAGTCAGAAAAATGAGAAGGAGTTAAGTCAGGAGAGAGGAATAGTCTTACCTCCCGTCTAGCCTTCGGTTGTTTGCTTTAAATTGAAGATTTTTTTTAATTGAACCACTAACACGGTTTGGAGAATGTTGTATCTTTGAGCAAAAGTTACCAGGAAGAGTCAGAACAGGCTCTTTCTTGTAAATGAAGGATATCAGGTGGCAACCTGGGTCCCCTGGGCTTGTGGCACCTGCCTGCCACAGGGACACATCACCATCAGGACCAACCCAGCTGAAACAGGGACACAGCACAGTGGGGCTCAGCCGGGCCCACCCTAGGCACAGCCACAAGCCAGAGAGCTGTCACCAAGGAATGCTGTTCTCCCATTCCTCCTTTGGAAGCTCTGTTCAATGTGCTGTGAGATGAGCTTCCAGACCAGGTCCACACACTAGTTCAGAGCTCAAAGCACATTAAAATTCACAAGCCCATTGCCATGTTTTCCCTGTAGTATTGCCTTGCTACTTTATCTGTAAACTGGGAACTTGATACAATCTCTGCCTAAATGCCTGGTGGCTAAAGAACATAGAACATGAACATTTAAACCAATCCAATGCCCCGGACAGAAAGCAACACATTTGTGCCAAGTCTATTGTTCAGCCAAGTAAGAGCAGCAGGCTTCAGTGATGGGTTTAGCCATTTTGTTGGTCTGAAAAGTAATTCTAGATCCTTCCAGATGAAACATACTACAGAATTTAAAATTTATATTAATCTCATCCTTCCAAAATCATGTCACTTTCTTTTGATCCCGCATCAAAGACTTTCAGGATATGTGTATCATTAACTATGCCATTAACTAATCAGAAGACTAGTGAATCTCCAAACCAATATTTACACTATGTGCAGCAAAAAAAACATACACTAAAAATTTCTAAATCATATCTTGCAAGATCAGGGGAGAAGCAGGAGGTTCCTCCTAACAGGCAGGACTAACACAAAGTTTTATACACAGATCAATTCTAGTGAAAGATTTAGCCATCAGATGCCAAACAGCATTATCTGTACTGGAGTCTGTTAAATGCACCAACCCAAATAGTCTGGACAAATAGGGTCCCCTGTTGAAAGACAACACTACACAAGGTACAGGCCACCACCAGTCTGAGACCAACCGGGTCTAGAAAACTACATAAAGACTGAGATGTGAGACTCAACTG
Organism: Pachyramphus minor; assembly: GCA_013397135.1. Classification (NCBI taxonomy): domain Eukaryota; kingdom Metazoa; phylum Chordata; class Aves; order Passeriformes; family Tyrannidae; genus Pachyramphus; species Pachyramphus minor. The sequence goes on from VYXB01000994.1 coordinate 1,780,327, forward strand.
TCCACAGTGCAGACAGATCACTTATTGCTCATTACCAACAAAAGAAAATCATGAAATATGAAACCTACAGCTCCCTGGAACAGAACATTTATCTCCCTGTGACTGTCCCCTTGCAGACTCCCGGTGCATGTGCACAAACTTGCTTTCAGCAGCAAGTTGAAGCTCACTGCATTAAGGAGAAAACTAACTGTGCAAGTCAAATGAAGAGCGAATGCTTCTTTTCAAGTTTCCTTTTAATCTTTTGATGCTAGATAAAAGGAAAAAATAAGATCCATCTCACAGGTATGCAACTGTTCCAAAAATGAGCACTGAACAGCAGAGATTCAAAACAGGCACAAAGATGAAAACAGTATCCATACGTAGTGTAAGCATGTCATCCCCAAACCCTGAACCAGCCAGCAAGAAAGAAAACATCTTGTGGCACAGGACCCCTTCCAGCCTTACCTGAGCTCAATCCCCATCTCCCTCCCTGCCAAGTCTCAAGCCTCAAAGGAGCAGGACACACCTCGAGTGGACACTACTACAGGTGCTGGGACAACCAAGTACCTGCTGATCAGCTTTTCCAAACACCTCATTCTCAGCTCTTCTATTTGCTAAGGAATGGTAGCCCTTTCAAATACAGTGACACAACCCTGGAGTGATCACTCAGCATCAACCCAAGCAAATAACCTTCTGCACAAGGACACCCCTTCGTGACTGAAGCCTTAATCCCACATCACAATCCAGCCTGTAGTGTAGGTTAGTCAGCCACTCTGCCCAGACACTGATACCTATAATGATTCTATTCAAGCCAAATGAGATTGCAAATTTCCTCCGAAAGAACCAAGAACAGAATACAGGATGTCAAAACAAGCATTGTCTGGAAGCAGAGGAACATCCTTCTCACACCACTGATCTAGGAAGGGCAAAGGAAACAGCAAGGACAAGAGAAGAAAAAAAATTACCAAAACCAGCATCATCTGTCTAGCATCAAGCTACATTATTTTAAAGAACACAGGCAGCAAAGTCTATGATCTCTTTATCCTACATTATTTGCACTAATAACAGATTTTTAGAGGCAGAAGGGTCTTATTAGGTCAGTTAATCTGATATTCCATGTAGTGCAGTTCATGAAATCTCAAGCAGTTCCTCCTGCACCGAAACCAATTATTTTCTATGAATAAAGTATTTCTTCTGCAAAAGCATTAGGGTTTAACCTGATTTAAGGTCTTCAAATCAAATAAAGGAAGATAAGAGAATTCTGACCAATAATTTAGTTTTTGTTACAGATACAGATATTGCATACATCACAGTAAAAGCAGAAGTTTTTTTATCATCGGCCAGAAAGAACATCCCACCGAATTCACATGCAATAGTTTTCAGCCTTCTGAAATGTACAGTGATCTACATGCTTTCTAGTAAGGATATGTCTCTCTACAGAGCAAATGTAAGCCCACAGGCAACAGCCTCACTTCTTTCAAGTTATCTTTTATAGCTCCATAAACAATAAACCAAGCTTCAAGTGGCCAACAGATCACAGGTTGGAAACTGGTGTGCTCCAGCCAAAGTGCAAACCAGCAGAGAGGGCTGGGGTTGTTCTCATATCCATTCCTAGGGCAGTACAAAAAACAGCAACAGCCCAAGATTCTTTTGCCCATTTTCTACTGTGTAAAAGCTTTATACAAGACAGCACCTTTTGAAGATGACATTCACACAATATCAAAGAAACTAGCACAGAAGCCAAAAATTCTCATATAAATTCACATATAATTGACTATAAAAAAACTATCCATGTGCTTTTACTTTAAAATCACCAAAAAAAGGTTTACAAGAAAATACAGATTCAAAAGCTTGTTCTCTGAGGAGTGGAAAATCATAAATTTCAATCACACACTCTGACTTCTGTAACAAAACAGAAAACAAGATTAGTTATCCCCCGATTACCAATTATTAAAGGTTAGCCTCAAAGGAATGTCTCCCAGAAAAAAATTTCCATAAGAAACAAAATTCAAATGTGAATTAATCCTTATTAACATGCACACAAGTAACAGGCATGTTATTAAAAGCATTTGAAGAGCTAAAACTAAAAATAAACTGACATATCTTCCCCGCATTACCTGTGGTGTTCATTCAAAATTATGTCCCATCTCCGGAGAGCCCACACATGGCACATTGCAGCAGCTGGGGTCAAGCTGAGTTTCTCCAACTTCAATGGCAGCAGGATTTAGCTGTTAATGAAGTACCAGACTTCCCATTGTCCCAACCCTACCACACCTTTCCTGATTAAAAAAGGCAGGTTTTAGAGCATTTTTGTTTTAGTTGTTGCTCAGCCAAGTTTGGCTGTAGAGCCTTTTTCTAGCACACATTTGCTTATCAGAACTGCTGCTCTCATTAATCACAAGTGCCCTTCTGATCCCCGGAAAACAACCCCCAGCAACACATTTCATTTCCATCCTCCCAGTCTGAAGATGCCAAACACCTACAACTGCTGATAGCGTGAAGTAAACAGAAGGAAAATAAATAGGCTCAAGGCCTTGACATCCCAGAAGTTTTTCCTGGCTCACCTCCCACCCTGATGAACCCCATCTAAGAGTCCTGCCCTTGGCCTCTTTTCTTTGCCTGCACTTACCCCACCCTTGTTTAAGAGGGCACACCAGAACCTGTCCTCCTGCCCTGTTCCTCTCAGACTGCCACCCGAGAGGCACCACTGGTTATCTTCCCACAGGGAAAGCAGAGTTCATCCCACCCTCATCCTTCCCCTAAGCTCCATCTTTTCCCACCTAGATCAGCAGCTTCTTTCTCCTCCCAGCTCCTAGCTCATGCACATCTGCTCAGATTCCCCAGAGGGCTGTATCCAGGCCTTTTGAACTCCCAGCATCAACCTGTCTGCACAACAACCAGTTCTCTGAGACATGGCCACTTCCACAGCCCCCCACGCTTTCTCACTCCGTGTCTCACCCATCCGCCCCTTTGGCTCTGCTCAGCAGTGTCCAAGGGCTGCAGCTGCACAAAATGAGCCCCTTTGGCTGGGAACATAAAAACAGAAGGATCACCCCAGCCACCCCTTTGTGCCTAGTCCAACAAAATTACATTCATGTTGGACCAGTGATCTTGGAATCATCATAAAACACACTCCTGCAAAACAATTGTGATAAATTTGGATTTTAGGTAAAACACAGAAAACACACAGCCCATGGAAGTCTGAAGTACCCACAAAGAGCATAAAAGTACATATTCCAGCAATTCATCCTGGTTTTCCTGTCATCTTTTTTCCCCTCCCTTATGTTAGCCAAAAGAACTCTGGAGCCCATGAGATCCACGTGATCTCAATTACTTCATTACTACGTCATAAGAAACCTGCTTTCCTCAGACAAAAAAGCCAGCAAGCCACCCTCACATCACCTTCCACATGACTTAGCTTTGTAACAGAGCTACTACCCAGAAAAGTCACCAACTCTCGTACCTAAGTGTTTGTCCAGCACACTCTGCTACAATTCTCATGCACTACTTCCTCCTGAAAATGGCCACCAGAAAACTCACTGAAAGGTTCCTGAGAGCCATCCATTACCCTCAGCCCCAGATACCTCAGTGATAACACAAAAAAACCATAAAGAACTGGGAAAAGACCATGTTAGTACCTAATGCTCAGTTAAGATCTCTCCTTGACAGGGAACCTGAAAGATACTTTCCAAGCTTATTGAGTCTCTAAACTTGCAGTATTTAATTCAGACATGAAATCCAGCGTGTATCAACTGTCTTAAACAGCTAGAACTTCTCATGTGGTTCTTAGCAGTTCACCTTCCCCTTCCTGCTTTCCCAAATATTCCAGCTCTGACCCATTTATTATCACTACTGCCTTAGAGGTAATTGTCTTACCCTGATACCTTGTCTAGGATGATCCTTCTTTTCACACACCCATCCCTCTCCAGCAGTTCCGCACATTGAAGTTTCCTATCTCCACTGTCATTTGGCCTGAGATGTCAGTTCCTGCCTTCCCATCCATCTGTACTCCCAATTCCCATCACAACACCTCTAGGTGCAACTTTTCAAACAAGAACCACTGCACTTTTCTCCACATGTGCCCTCCTGCTTGGGAAACCTCATTAACTGTAAGTGGGCTTACTAGAGCAGGAAATTCCAGAAGGAAACAGATGAAACTGCATGGAGAGAATGGGACCTGAGCAACACGAAGAAAGCAGCAGAGCCCTTTGAAGGCAACAAGAAAGCTCAGATCTTGATGGGGGACTGGAGCTAGTAGAGTCTTCCACAAGCAGACCTACTCACATAGCTTATTCACATTCCAGCAATATTATACAGGTAACAACTTCTCAAAGACCTAAAGGGACAGAAGGTAGAAGAGGCAGACAGTAGACTACCACTACTTATGCAGGCATGGAAGAAAAGCTCTAGCCAGACAGCCAAAAGAAAACCAAATATTCCAGTCCGTTAGAACACATACCTACTAAAACGTGGGTGCACTTTCAGCTTTCCATACAGCACCCAATCACTGCAAGAGAAATTCCTTATGGAGGTCAAGCAGTTCAGCCATGCACACAACAGCAGCACATCAATGGCACCCTTCATGCCTCGGGATACAACACTGCAGTGCTCCTCTGAATGTCTCAGAGTTAAGCAAGGCACACAATTATCTTCTCCATGGGCTTAATTTACAAAGCTAGGAGTTGATCTGTCCAAGGATCATTCTGTCCACAGCACTCTAAGTGGATAAGAACATGCACAAATGCATTTATTGAGGAGTACTGGTTTAATTAATTTGGTGCAGCAGGACTCCATCAGCTATGAGCAAAGAAAATTCCCTCCAAAACTCAGGCACACTTTTTTTATTCCAATGTGAAAGCTAAAGCTGTCTGTATTTATGGAGCTGTTACAGAAATTGGGGCATTAACAGGTCTGGCTCCATCACACAACTTTGGTGATGAGTGTACATCAGTGAAAGTCTGTAACATTCAGCTTCACGGCACTGACTGAGGGGTGACCCCTTCACTTAAGCTCCCAGTAGTGAGACATGGAGTCCTAAACTGTTAAAAGCAGACATTTGTTCCGCATCACTGCCCAAGCGCTGATGCCTCCATTTCCAGTGGGATTTCCAATCAGACACAACACGACTCTGTCACTTGATACTAGTCAAATGGAGAGTCATGGCAACACAAGGCAAAACCACTCCTAATGGAACATAGTTCTAAGAGACACACAAAGAACTACAACGATCAGCAGAAAGAGCTGATTTCTAACATAAAACTCACAGTAAATGCAGATATTACTCAAACAATATAATTTCAAAACACACTGAGGAGAAGCAACTTTAGGTTTCCCATTTACTACTACCAGGTTCTCAACCACCAGCTGAGTGGCAGGAACACTTCTAGCCCTGCAAGGTTGTACCACCACAGTTCACCTCTCAACGCTTCCACAGCCCAGAGATCCTACCAGCCTTCGCACTCCTGCACGTGTCCTGCCCACAGGAGCAGCCACAAGAAGTGTATGGCCAGGCTGGATGGGGCTTAGAGCACCCTGGTCTAGTGAAAGGTGTCTCTGCCAGTGGCAGGGGGGGTTGGAACTAGATGACATTTAAGGTCCCTTCCAACCCAAGCCATTTATGGGTCTATGGCAGAATGGGCTACTACATAATATTTCATGGTTTCTACAAACTTCTCTCCCCAAAGCTACTTTTGGAGATGACAAAGCATTAACCGCCACAAATTTTTTATTTTCTCACACTTAATGCAAGATCCAATCCTACACATTCTTTTCTCTGGCTAAAATCCCAGCCACTCTATAAAAAATTATCTTGCTTTCCATGCTCTGATAACTGGGAGCCTTTGCTCTGATTCTTAAATACTCAAATGTTGCTTTGTTTTAACATTTCACGTTTGGCACAAAAGCAATACCAAATGAGGAACACAGCAGGTTTTGCCTAGTTTAAAAAAAAAAAAAAAAAAGGAGATCTCATCTAGAAAGAAAGTAGTGAATGATTTGTGGGAGGCAACATTCATTTGGACAAAATCAGAGACTACATGTCTCCACTGTGTTCCCACACCTTCCCTCCTGCATTTAATGATATGGCCACAGACCAGACAATACATGGGATACAAATACATGAGGCAGCTTCATACAAACTCACACACAGGACACTTCCAGCCACCAGAAATCTGGAACTCTGAGCGAGTCAAGCACAAAGACAAAACTGTGTTAAGCCCTCAGATAAACTGTCACTATTACCTTGGGTGACTCAGAGTCAACACACGTATCTCTGACAAACCCAAACTGCTGTCATCACTGGCACCCCAAAAACATCTATATAGTAGTCAATTCATATAGGCACTTCTGACACTGGGACAGCTACCACATATGTGCTAATCAATTTTGTACCAAAACAAGTAAGAAACAAGTTTTAGGGCCTTGACTGTTAACAATGATATGGTGGATGAAACCAGAGGATGATCCCAAAGGCCCCTACAACCTGAGTTACCCTGTGATCCCATGAGCTGATCCTACTGCCACACAGGAAATGTTCCCTTTCACTCCCAAAATGCAACTGCTGCAGAAGGAGGGCTGTCAGAGCCAGAATCAGGTATCTGAAACAGCAAGGTAACCCTGCACCAGACTGCCTAGCCTAGTCCTCCAAAAATAGGTGCACTTAATACTAAGAACATACTGGAAGGCTAAAAAGGAAAAAAAAAAGTATTATCAGGTATTTTTCAGTTTGTTTTTTTTTTTAAGGAAGAGATCATTTAATTGTTCATGTAACATTCATATATTCTTTCCTGTCCCGTAACTTCTGAATTCTTCCATCGCTTTTAGCAAACTTCAACCTAACATGGTAGGGAAAACAGAGATACCAAAGATGATATGCTCTTACAAATATAGTAACCAAAAGAGGTTTCATTAAAAGAGAGACCTCTCCGTGATGAAAACCACAGCATTAGACACCTGCAAATCTACATAGAAAAAGTCAAAGGAAATGAGGCTTCACAAAAACTCCCTCCTTACAAAATTACTTAATTACAACTAGACCAAGCTAGAAGCAACTAGACCCCACTGACAGTGGAACTGTGAGTAGGCAATATTTTCATGTTGAAGTTCAAAGGGTGAGAATGGCTTTTAAGACAACTTAAAGGAATATCCCACAAAGAAGACATGGAAGGGCGCATATACTTTTAATGGAGACGCTAACAGGCAGGTGTTGGTGGGGGGACCCCAGGGGCTGATGAATATTTCTTTCAGCATCAAGAGGAAAACAGAACTCCACTGAACAATCTAGAGACCAGCAAGAAAATCAAGGTGCATGTAAATCCACCACTGGCACTAACCTGCCGTTCAGGCCATGACAGGGAAGGTGAGGACTATCCTGTACTCATCCTGCCACTTACGAAACAAAGGGAGCTGGATCACACATGCATGTTAAGTGATGGCTAATTCTAATCCAAAGGTAACAGGCACAGCATGAACAGTCTCTGCCAAGTCACTTCGGGATTTCTGAGGACCAAAACCAGTACACTGTTCAAAATATTTGTGTTTATTCAAAGTGTTCAAGCAGTTTCAGGCTTGAACATACCTGTTCTACCACACAGACTGGACTGAAATGAACTTTCCCTATCACTGTGCATAATCCTGTTACTCTATACTGTACATAAACTAGTCAAAATCATCCCAAGATCTATCCCAAAACCAAATGCCTTGTCCTTATCTATTCATCTCCAAGAGTTTTCCAACGTTCTTGCTGCAGGCAACTTTCATCTCACATGCAGACTAAATTTACTCACAGCTAGTTTATACCCTTCGTTCTTGTGCTAACCTTGCCCTTTAGATCTAATAGTTCTTTCTCCTCCCCGAGGTTCACCCCTCTGATGTATTTATAGACAGCAGTCAGCCTTCATACTGTAAAATAAACAAGCCACACTTTTAGTCTCCTCTGGTTAGGCAGGCTCTCCAATCCCCTAAACACTCCACTAGCCCTTCCCTGCACCTGTTCCAGCTTGAATTCCTTCCTTGCAGTCAGGCAACTAGAACTGTACAGCACATGCCACAGAGAGCCCAACAAGGCACTGTACAATAGCATTAGTACACCCTTATCCCCACGAAAACAAATCCCCAATAATCTGCCTCTTCCACGGATGCATCAGCTGTGACCCTCAGCCTACAGTCAAGCAACACACACCAAGGTTTCCTGAGAGCTGGGTGACTGTGTTAGACCTCTGAATAAATCCTGGTGACAAGCACTGAAGTGCTGCAACTGAAACATTACACCAGCATTAAAGGAATAGCTTTATCCTCTCAATTTAGTAACCACAATGGTTCAGTCTGTTGTGTGTTCACCAATCCCAAACGAGAGCCTGTTTGGCCTTGCCAATGCTGAGGCAGCCACTCTACCAAACAGCCAAGAGAAAATAGATCTGACAAAACAAAACAAAAAAAAAAAGGCAGTCATAGACAACATTTGCTATAGTCCCAGGGCTAAAATCCTACAGGAACTTAATTTGGTCAGAAAAGTAAATCAGAGGCTGAAATCTCTACAAGCCAGAAGGATATGCAAGGCAAAGTTTTACTTTATATCCCACTTTTCTACTCATCTCTCACCATCCACTAGAGGCCATCAAGGATACCAAGTCTGCCAGACATTGAATCTGCCACAATTTTGTAAACAAACTTCTGTCCTATTTATTTCAACATTGTGTCTTCACACTCTCTTGGGATCCTGTAGGTTCTCACCATATATACTGCATTTGGTAATATCCTGGCAAACAACTGAAAGACACTGTTGGCTGGTACACTAAGGCTCACAAGCTTTTTGTTTTATGCAACCAGTAGCACATCCACATTGTACATAAAACAACAAGAAAGTATTACTACTCCACTACAGTTCTCCCCACCCCAGCCAGAAAAGGCCAACCCTTCCTGCTACAACCAGTCATTATTACCGTTTAAGTGTGAAGAAAAAGCCACAGGGAAACTCTGACTGCTGACTTGCTACAGCAGTTAATTTTTCACCTGCCCTGAATACAAAGGACTGGAACTAGTACTGAATTTGATCTATCCCAGCTGCTCCCATCTCCTATTCTGCACTGCACCTGCTGTGGCACTACCCACACTACTGATGCCATACAGGTAAGAGCTACACCATAATCCTATCAAATTACTACACAGTCAGTGTTGAAAGGCAGGTCCAGCTTCTGGAGCCAGGGAAGAACCAACTGATCAGCTGGACTGGGAATTAACATCAATGCTTACAAGACACTGGATATCCTGGAGCCAAAACTCTGCTCTTTCATAAATTTAGGGCAGGAAAATCCAGTTATGAGGAGTATGCCAGCACAAAAGCCTAAAAATAAGGACTGGACACGCTCCATAAATGTAGTTCAAACCCAACGAATCTTCAGTCCTTCGCAACTCTTCCCCCCCACAAGAGGAGTCATCAAAAGCAGTTTTTGCCAAGATACCTTTTGCAATATGGGCATATACAAGGAACAGGCTCTACTTGCAAGTCCAGATCTCAAGGTCACTCTTCCGTCACAGTCCATTTATCATATCAAAACTAATGTAATTAATTTTTATTAGCAATTTCAGCCTCTGGTAAAGAGGTTTCAAGGGATCAAAGTGCTAAATGAATGTATACATTACTGATCTTCAGCACACCCCCAGCATCCCAAAACTCACCAGCCAACAGCAGCTGCTGTAAAGGAAAACCTTTACAAGACCCTTTTGCTTCCCCAGACGGTGACGTCCTTTTCCCCTATGCATTAAATACTCAACAAAACACACTTACCAAATTATCATATCAACCCATAACCATGCATGATAATTATTTCTCAAATCAGGACTTCTTCCACCGAATTTCAACCAAAATAAACACAGTATAGAGAACAAATATATGCTTACAGTGAACAACCATTCATCAGCTTAAGTAACTCTAATGGGTGTCACTTCAAACTAAGCCTGCACCATCTGTTCTACCCCTCAATTAGCAAAGCAAAAAAAAAAAAAAAATTATTCAATACACAGTCGAAGAAAGCCAGCTAATTTATGTATGTAAGTTTTATTTCTCTTCAGTTCAGTGAGGCGTGCTCTTGTAATGCTTGATATTCAGAAGCTGATCAGAATGGAAGGCTGCTTTCTCTAACACTATTAGGAGTTCTGTCAGGGGAAATAAAATTTCCCTCCAGTGTTTCACCACACCAAAAAATTTCTCTGTAACATCTCACCATATATTTTATTTTTGAGAGCATAATGTCTCTGCAAGCTACAATATCAGCTAAACAAAACAAATCTGAAGTCCTGCATACATGAACACAAAGCAAGCTCAAGGACACAGCCTAGCCTGACAGACTGGGTCTACCAGAACAGCAGGAGGCTGTGGATGTGGAAGTGTCCTCAGACACGGGGGTCTGTTAACCATGTCAGTCCCCAAGTCCCCTCTCAGGGGCAAAACCCAGTCCTGCAGGCTGCTGGGCACAGAGCCTCACACAGATCAGCTGCCCTGGGACAAAGGGATCATCCTATGCAAGGGTGAGATACTCTCCCCGGAAAGCAAACCTTGTCCAGTGAGAGCAGTGCAGACCCAAAAAAAAATCACTCCTTGCCAAAGTGCATGAAAAAAAAAAAAAAAACTAAAAGATTTCATCCAATTCCTTACTGCAAACCTCCACCCAGTTTCACTTCAAACTGGCCTCTCCTACCATCTGCAACACAAGAAAACATTGAGTAGAATCTCTTTTCAATATGTTGGATCCTCATCACCAAATCTCCAAGTCTACTTCACTCCTGGGCGTTTATGAAAAAACAACTCGCAATAACAAGGGCTATTTCCAGTGTAAACCTCAACTCCAACAGCACAGACCACACTCCCCAGAGAAGAAAAACATGCAAGAGACCTCATCAACATTGCTACATGGGGGCAACAGTACGATACTGTCCTGGAGAAGTGGGTCACTGCCGAACACCCTCAGTTCACCTCAGGAATATCAGGTTGGTAGAAAATCACTTTAAATCATATTACTTTACCCTTTACAAGAGGAAACATCTATGGCACATTCTAGTCTGGGTATGCAGAACGGCACATCAGCCAGAGATGACCCAGGGGAACCTGCACACTTAACAGCAACATTACTAAATAGTGCCACGAGCAGCTCAGAGAGAGATTGCTCACCAAGGGATTACCGACATTTCAGCCTCTCCCTTGCTGCAGGATTGTGAAGCTGGGAGGACATGCTGAAGCCCCTGACACTGCTGTGCTGTTTTGCTTCATGTCTCAAGACAGACAGCTGTGCAGGCCTTAGTTATTGTTCAGAGACTCAAAGCTCAGCAAAATAATTCCCTTTTATGTTTAGCAAGGGAAGAAGTGGAGTCAAGCAGAACCACCATCCCGAAACAGCACAGGGCAAGCAAACAAAACACATGAAGAAACACAACAGAGGCAGGATTCCTCCTTGGTCTGCAGCATCCTACAATACCTTCCCCAACCTGACCTCGCTGGTATAACACGACTCCAACTGCCCACACAAACACAGGCTGTCTGCTCCAAGTAACTGTATTCCAAAGAGGAGTAAGAGCTCTCAAAGTAAATTCATCTCTCACTCTACTTGGTTCTTCTGTCTTCCACACACCTACAAATACTGCTGGGAAAACGCAGGCCAGGCAGTGCCTGCTGGGTGCAGTTCAAGAGCACTCCTGGCAAGCACGAACACTCAAATGGGTTTGCACTGGACCTCAGTGCCTTGCTTCATACACCCATCCTTAGGTTTCCTAGACTTGAAAAGCATCTTGAACTATCCAAGTGCCTTCTGCACCTAAGGCAGCTGCCTGTTAGGAAGCAGGAAGCAGTGATCAGGTCACAAGACCATTTATTACAAGAGTTTCAGAGGGCTGAGTGCTATCAGAAGCATGTTAGATCTCACTATGTTTCACATGTGATGTTTTTACAGACTTGGACAGCAACATGGAAAGAGAAGCATCCCTGCCCTGTATCATTCTTTTTTGCTGCATCACTTGAAAAAGATTACGTTGTCTCCCATCAGGTTGCTGCGGTCAAGGACTTGACAAAATATTGTCACGTTAAAACAGAAAAATAAATACACAGAAAAACACCAAAGCCTAAAAACACCAACGACGGTCATGACTTACACAGCTCAGAACTGCAAGCCAATGAAACAGCTTGAGCCCTTCCTGTAAAGGTGCAATAATTTCATCATCAGCTCAAGCTCCTTCAAACCCAAACCGAACTGGTTTGCCTTAGAGATGCCACTTCCCTTTGGTTTGCTGATGATTCCTCGGTGATAACATGTAAGCACAAGTGCATAGTTAGAAGAATCCTAGACAAGCAGGGGCCACAAGTCAACTGGATGCTGTCCCAAGATAACGGGTCTGTTATACAAACTCAGCCTAATTCTGAGACCACACACTTTATCACTGAAGCGTAAGGGCATTTCAAATCCTGAAGATGGTCTCAATCTCTGTTTTAAGATGATACTTTTTCAAACCAAGGGACTGAGATGAGAAGAGAAACAGACTACAAATGTAATGGCTTTTTCAGCTGTGACCAAACAACTGCAGTTTAGCTCTCCAGATGGCTATTCTAGGGCAGTGATGCTTGGCCTTTCACTCTCGTTTGGGACACACTAATCCATGAACTGGATCAGATGACAGCAGCCCCACTGTGCTCCCTTCACACCAGACAGAGCTGAGCGTCTGAACCCCCACCCCACAAGCAGTCAAGAAGAAAGGGGACAAAAACACAGATGCAGGCACTAAAACAAAAGGAAAGAATTGGCACATGATGGTGCACTAAGGCCTGGCTGGATCCTGAAGCAGACCTTACCACACCACTAACCAAGCCAGCTTGCCCCACTCAAAGGCTTCATATCCCCTATTATACTCACTCACTGAGAAAACACTCCCCAGATATCCGAGACATGTCTCTGTTATGCTTACTAGAACTTATTAATCACAGCAAATGCTATCTATAGAACACACACATTAATGAACAGCCAGCTCAGCAGCATGAGTTCTGGAACAGTCACTGCAGTACAAAAGTGCCACCAGTTTGTTACTGGAAAATGAATACCTCAGTGATCACTGTAAGCGTGCAGTTCAACAGACAAAAGACTGAGAAGGGGAGCAAGTTATCTGAAAAGAAATTCTGCAAACTAAGAGTGACTCTGGAATTACAAAGCACTGCACAGCTCTGCGATCCACATCAGTTAGCAAAAATCCGTGCGAAAAGCACATTTTGTAACAATTTCAATTTTACTGTGACAGGGTTACCCTTCCACTGAGAATCATGGAAGTCTGTAAGAGAAAGCCAGTGAGTAAGAAAAAGGGGAATAAGAATATGAAATATTCTCAGAAAATTCTATGTACACTGTTTGTTCACAACAGCAAACTAAAAAGTTTGTTATGTGCTCCACCAGAATGGATCTTCTAGTGAGACCATACTGATTTTGGTGGTTGTGTTTTTAGTGCTTGGGGGTTCTTTTTCCCCAATATGCCAAACAGCTTCTACCACAGCTGCTTGTTGACAAAAATGTAGAGAAAAAAATGCAGCTGTGCAAACACATTAACCAACACTCTGCAAACTCACACCACTTCTCAATCAAAATTTCTGTTAAAAACAACTTAAGTTAATTTGAAGATGTCAAGCTCCAGAGCATTGCAACCTATAAAGCCACTCCCTCCTTCACTTCTCCAGGTGCAAACTCCAGTACAACACTCAGGTAAGTATCTTCAGGCTCAGCTCTGTAGGAACTTTCGCCCTCAGATTTTCCTGGACTTAAGAGACAGGAATAAAGTCCCCTATTACATTCCATACAATATCTTAAGTACCCCTGTTCGATTTGTCCAAGTGCCTCAGGAACAGACCAGGACAGGAGTTTTCCAAGCCACAGAGGAAAAGCCCTCCCCACTCCTACAGTACTTGCTGTGGTAGGACTTCCTCACTAAGTCCTGCAGGGAGATGAAGCAACATAGCAGGGATAACAAGGCAGCGGAGTTCCACGTCCTACCAAGTCATTTCTACACTGTCACACTCAATAGAAGATACAAACACACACATTACCTTTCTTGAGCTAAGTACAATTGATCTATTGTGTTTTAGTTGCCCACAGAAAATAGGGAAAGAAGTCTGGCAAGATTTAATGACAACGAAAAATACTGCAGTTTATGTATGCTTTTTGTAGTTTTATAAACTTTGCTAATATGGCAGGAAATCAACACTGCTGACTACTGGGATGATCAAAGCGTGCCACCAGCTAGCAAGGTACACAAAGAAACCAGGATATCACAAACTATGAACACCAAATGTAAATCCACTTGTGCTTAAAACACCATTTACTGAATTCTTACTGCCTTGAGTCCTCAATATCATAGCAGCTATCAGACACCAAGATATGGAACAGCAATGGTGGATTCAGCGTAATCAGCAGTTTTACAGAACAGTAAAACAGCATGTCTGCTATACAACTTTCACTTACATCAAGTAGCACTTGACATCAAAAACCTTCTGACAGTAATCGCATTCCACCTGACAATTCTTACCTTATAATTGCTGGAATTGACCCAAGAAGTGGCCAGTCCATCAACCATTTTATCCAGCATAGTCTGATCATGTTCAAGGTCAGCTGACTTCTGTTTATCTGAGAAGTAATCGATCAATTCCTGGCCAACCTGAAGTCTCTTTCCAACATCCTTCTGCAGCACCTGCGCCAAGCAGTACTCCATACTGGGCTCCATAGTGTCTCAGAAATACAGCACCAGCAAGAAAGCTAGAGGGCAGCAGGTCCAAAAAATCCCTCTATAAAAGTACACAGGAGGTCGCCTCTTTCTTCGATGAAGGTTACTGAGGGTCTGGGTTTCAAAGATGCAATTCTGAGAATGGCAACAATGCACCATGTGTGTGTGGACAGCAGCTGGCAGGATATTAAAAGTCCAATTTAAATAACTAGTAATAGATGAAGCAACGAGCAGCGCTGTACTGTTGAGTCTGCAATAAATCCCAGTTCAGCAGTCCATTCTGAAAGAAATGAAAAAGAACAGTATTACAGGTTAAATTAAGACTGGAGGAGAAAAAAAAAAAAAAAGACTGAAAGCATGTCACAAAATAGGTTATTCATATACAGCTGCCAAGCTTTGGTAAGTCAGATATGAGCAGCACTGTTCTATTTTAAGGAATCAAACAAGGTAGGTCAGAACAAAAACCTTTGGTTATTCTTTACAACAGCAGTTACCCATCACTTCCCTAGAAGTTTTAGTGAGATACAATAAATTTGTGGTTTAAGTAGCAGCTGATTAGTAATCAATACTATTGCAACTGCCACCATCACTATCTACCCACAAACGGGGGGACAAAATTCTTAAAGCAGATCACCATGAAAACCCATCTACTTTAATAAGTGGTCTGGATCCTGTTTTGACTGTTGGCCTTCAGCAATCCATGACATCAGCTGGTCAGCAAAATACAGCACTAACACTGGGCTCAAGGAATGTAAAACAATAAGTTTTAAAAAACTAGGTGCTCAAGCTGTTTCCAGGCTGAATCCTGTTACATCCCAACTACAGGTGTACAGGAAACAGCACTAGCACAGTCTAAATGCAGTTCAACCAACAGTGCCTGTGGTGTCTTTAGAACCAAGGCCACACACAAGGATGGCCAGGCCAAACTCTGCTGCCACTCAGAGGCACAGCATCATTCTGAGGTAAACTTTTATCTTATGTCTTAAAAAATTACTGTAAGTCTATGATTTAAATAGACTTCCTCAACTCTAGAAACTCTCCTGTCCAAGGACTTCATTAGGGACCCAGTTGCAGCCCTTTTATTGTCCCTCCATCTGCAGCCAAATGAACCCCTCCAGGCAGCCAGGGAACAGACTGGGGGCCCTGATCTCCACCCTCCCACAGACCAGGGCTCTTGGCATCACCATACTGCTTCCTGGAGCACTCCCCCATCACAGGTTAGCTCTTTTAGGAGGGGGTGATAAAAACCCAGGGTGTCTTTTTGTTTCCTGGCTAATAATACCCAAAGCTAGAAATCTGCCCTACTTTTTCCGCCAGCATGAGGAAAGCAGGTCACGCTCAGAGCAAGGGAAGAGGCTGTGCAGCAGACACCTGGTTCAATAAACAACTCAAAGGAAGCTGGAGGCACAAGTTCACTAATTGGAAGCACCGGGGCAGCAAATGTGAATACCTTCTGTTTGAGCAAATAAGGCCTTCACAGAAGTCTTAATAAAAACAAGTGGACCTGACAGCAGATGAGATGCACACAAGAATCCCATCCTGGAAACAAAAGCATCCCTCACACACAGAGTATTTCAGTTAATTATCTCACTCCATCCTCCTTGGGCAGACTTACACACTGCCACTTCGTACAACCACCAAGCACAGCATCTAGATTCAGCACTGAGGTCTTAAGCTTCCCTAACCCTACAAGCACTACCACACACGTCCCAGCTGCCCACACTGGCTATGCAGGAGTCACCAGAGAGCAGGTCCCTCCATTCCAGCAGCCAGCTCAAATCCCCGCTGGCTGATGGTGATCAAAACTGGTTCTGTACATCAAGGGATTCACCCCAGCCAACTGCCTGGAAAACCCTACCCTCAGCCAGAAGGGATTGCTTGTGTGTGTAGACTGAACACTCTCCTCACCAGAAAACCTCAACCCCCAGAGCAGTAAGAAAGCATCAGCTGCAACTGCACACACAGCACCTTGAGCTTCGGGTTAGAGCTGTGATAGCTTACCTGTGACCACTACCCCAACCTGCACCCTCTCAAGGACATACAAAACTCTCACCGCTTCAAGTCACTTCAACAGTGATTTGACTTCAAACTCTAAAATTGACAACATCCCACACCCATCAATACTCTCAGAGCAATGCCTTTTTTCTTTCTAAAAGAGAAACACTGGTTCCAAACTAGAGGAAAGCATTGTCTTTTTTATTGCTAATGACACAGTTTCTCACTTGGCCAGTTTAGCATCAACTCCAAAAAAAGTGCTCTGAGCTTTCCCATCCTCAACCAAAATGGTTCATGACAGAGCTCTGACTACCCATGCCAGCACAGGCACAAAAACAGGGCCACTTCAACCAAATGCAGAAGTGCAGCAGACGTTTCTGTCCAAGTCTCCCTGTCTGCAGCTCTGAATACTGGCCCCTGCCCTGGAGCACAGGCTGGTCTTGCTCCTTGCTGCAGGCACTCCAGTTATGTGAGGCAGTATTACTCACAGCAGTGTCAGTGTCCAACCAAAGGGTTTTCACATAGCAGGGCAGCATTTTACCAGACCCCTCGCTAGCATGGAACTTCTGGAGAAGGGGCAGGGAAGTGGTGTTTAGCTGCTAACACATTCTAGCTCAAGCCTTTGAAGTTAGCTGTGCAGTTTGCTTCTGGACTCCAGAAATGGCACACATGTTCAAAAGGAGACTCTTCTGTTAAACTGGATAGAATATGGTGAAGAAAGTCTAACTGCTTTTAAAATGTAAATGTAGAGCTTGCTTAAACTTGAAAATTCAGATTACAGAAGGGTGTGAATGAGTGTTAGTTACCACAGAATAGCCATTTTTTATTAACATCACACATAAACAAGTCTCAACACATTCAAGACACCATTAGCTGGCCATACCACCATGAGAAAGGAGCATTGAAAGTTACAGGTCTTTCTTCTATGTGGTTTTCATTTGACACTTTATAAGTCTCTGCCTACAAGCACAGGAACAATCTTTTAAGCAAACTAATGTAAACAAATTTCTCTCCAGGTTCTGGACTTTTAAACACATGAAGGAAGACATAGGACAAAAATCATGATGCACTATAGAAGAACAGATTTGTGTCACAACCTTGAGCATCGTAGTCTAAAGAAGATCCACTCTACATTATGGCACCACTATTAAATGCATACATGGGACAAGAGCCAGAAACACCTTTGAATCCTGGGGAAAACAGTAAGAGTAAGCCAAAAGAAAAGGCTGAAGCTACCAGCCTGTTGCATCTACAAGCCGACAGGTTTTTAAATAGCTCTTTTTTACCGAAAAAAGGGAAAAAAAAAGAAAAAAAGAAAAGAAAAAAAAGAAAAGAAAAAAAAAGGCAAAAAAAAAAAAAAGCTTTTCTACACATGTTAGGAAGTCTGTTGACTCCCCCTCTTCCTCACAGAAGGAAGTGGAAAAAATACCAGTTGAGAAAAACAAGAGCCAAACTGACAAAAAAATTAACCTCCCAGGGAATGAAGCATATGGCTGCTACATCCCATCAAGTTTGAAACCAACTGGGCAGATGCTTCCCACACAACAAGCTCTGAAAAAACACAAAGCCACAACCCGAGCCCCAGTGGTCCACTTCTGTTCCTGCACGTTCCAGATAACCAATGTTATAAGATACAAACTTCCCACTGAAGAACAGCCACGAAGAACTCAAAACTAATAACTCAGTGGCACAGGTCCTGCGTTTGGAGCTCCTCCAAGTTTTGAGAAGGGTTGCAAATATAAGCTCCCAAGCAAGGGTTTTCTCCAATCCTCCTAAACTTGCAGTTTCCATTTGAAGGAACAGGCAAGGCTACATCTAACAATGTCAATACACAGACAAAATAATCTAAGAGAAAAAAAACTATTCTCCCATCCCAACTCTGTCACTGCAAAAGAAGTTCCCTGTTTCAGTAATAAGACATCAGAACTAAGTGCTTAGGCAAAGCCTCTGGCAGTAACACACAAACTTTCCACCAAGAGCTATCCAGCAGAAAGCCACTATAGAGAGGTTTAAGTTTAATACCACATTGGAGCTTAAAATGATGAATTTAAAGGAGAAAGCTGGTAAAGCCTGAACAGTACGATTCACAGCAAAGCATCTAGGCTCAGCACATACAATAAGTCAATTCAAATAGTAATAAGGAAACACTTGTTACCTAAGATGCTGTGGCACCATTAAACTGGGCACATAAGCCAATGAACTTTCTTCAGCACTTAGGAGAACCCCACTTAACCCAGACTAAGTGCAAGTGCATTATTTGCAATTCTCAAGGAAGACTATCTTAGGGTAACTTCACAGAAAATTTTAAATCTTCTTCCTCTTGCAATAAGGAAGGAAACCTGAAGCACGTAAGAAATGCAATACTACTCTCCTGGGGGGTTGCCTGTACTGGGGAGCTCTTCCAACACAGCTGTTTGACTTTAAAATTATGGCCCACTCTCTTCTGCTCTAGTCATCAGGTTATCATCTTTGTCATGTTTTGCTGCATCTTCACGTGCCAAAAAGTCAGTGCAGTCCATAACGTCCCCGGACACAAGCCTGCAGGGACAAGTCTCTTGCTGCCACTCACTGCAGACAAGAGCCAGTGCCACACAATAACCAGCCCTTTCTAGTCATCTTCTTGAAGGTATCTCTCTTCCAGCCAGTTAGCTTGATTTGTAAACAACTTCTAAACATGACCACACTTCTTTGGTGTCTTTTTTTGTGTGTGTACATGGTTAGCTGTGGCCCAGCAGCTGTTGAAATAACATAGCAACACAATTGTACCAACGAGCCTCCTTTTTCACGGGTCTCAGGACCTAATTGCATAGGCACTTCACTTTAAAATTAGTTTAAGGTATATTAGACAGACATTTCCTTCAACCTTGACTTTCCACAACAAAGAACTTCTCTTCTCCTCCAAGAGAGCTCCACCCTAGCCAACTGCAGCAATTTTTTCAAGTATAAAAACTACCAGGCATCAAAGCTGCAGTAGCTCACCACTGCTGGAAGGTGGGCAGTGTAAATACATAACTCCTGAGTCTGCCACCCAAGCCCCCTTGAGCAAGAAGTTCAGAGCTGTTAGAACAGCACCTGGAAATCATGTGCTGTGAAGACTAAGAGGAAATCTCATCAGCAGGGCAGTGTCAAACTGCAGCTCTGCAGGAAGGGTGGAAGCTCTCTGCCCTCTCTACACTCCTCTATTTTTGCTTCAACCGGCACAGCTATCCCCTGCCCAGAGGGGATTTGGTGTCAGGGCTTTACAAAGTATGACAATCACCAAGTGCTCAATCAAACCTACTTTCCCCTCAGTGTGCAAGTAGCAATGAACAAAGCAGCTGTATCAAGAGTTTCCAGGCTCAAAGTATTCTTACTCCTTCAAACCCTCTGAGGGAACGAAGTGACAAGTACCACATCAAGTGTACTACTTGAAGAGAGCAACTTTCTTCTGGAGGAAGGGAGTTTGCAGGGAACACCCACCCAACAACTGACAGCTGGGCCCTCCCCATAGTTCACCTGTCCCCATAAGAAGGCAATAATGTTTCTTTAGTGCCAGGGAATATTGCACAACCACTGTGATTGTTTTAAATCAGTAATTAGTGTTGCCTTGTACTTGAGCCTCCCCCTAATCCAAAGATGGTATCTTAGATTTCCAGACTGACAACTCATGCTTTTCTTATTAGCTGGCGGGACAGCCCCTGCTTATCTCGATGCACCAAGTGTCTCTGCAGGCACTTAGTGCAGACTCCTTCCACAGTAACTTCAGCTGTCCCCAGAGCACCACAACTCCGCAGTACAACCTTGCTGATAAGCAAAGCACTGCCTATGTGAATGCAGTTTTTCGAGGTGGTCTTCAAAGGAAGGTTTCTTTCTCTTCCCACAGCACCTGCCACACTATGGCATCATTGGCAAAACTCTCTACCGCTGCAGGCAGTTCATCCTCAGAAGAGCCACGTCTGGCTGACGGCCTGCTAGGACTCTGCTAAATACTAGCTGGTCTTCAAACTTGCCTGGAGTCTATTAAGAGGTTCATGTGCACAAGTACAGACAGTAACCAAGCTACAACTCCACTGCCAGCAGGAAAACTGAGGCAGATTTTCAGGATGACAGCTGAAAGATTTCCAGGGCTTAAGCTAACTGTGGCCTTCTAGCCCCCACACAATCCTTCTTGGCCAGATGCTAGCTGGGAAAGTGGCATTACCTACCCTGGGTAAGATGAGAGATAAGCTTCAGATAACTGGAATTCTTATGCCTCCATTAAAGGTTTACATTGCTGCCTCAGTAACTGAACACCTCATACAGAGGTACAAACTTCAGAAAGGCAACAATCTTCAAAAAATCTCCTCAGTAATGAAGGTGCAGCAAATCAAAATGGCTTGCAGGTCACCCCAATGTGACTCCAATATCCTACACTAATGAAACCACTTTGCAGAGTAGGAGTAACCCTTCCAGAGTAGGGTAGAAAATTAGATGTGTTTTAACATCTTTTGTTTCCCTAATACAACACCTCTCTGAAATTAGCTTGGTTTTAACTTTATCTGAGACCAAGGACAAGTCCAGAACGAGCTTTCAAGGGCTTCTTCCTTTTTAACAGTTTGAGTGCTGAAATGCAGCTCAAAATCCTATAATGTCAGGAGCTGCTCTGTATGGACTCCCTCTCGTAGACATCTCAGTTCACAGTTCCAAGGTAACATACTACAAGCAATTAATTAGGGGCAATGGACTGCTGGTGGTGGGGCAACACACATACAGTTATCATCATGCAACTTGACTCTGTGATAGTGCTCAAGTTTTGGGTTTATGTGTACAGAAATATCCTCCCTCTCCCTCACTTATCTCAGAGTCTACAGACTACAGCTCTGGCACTGAGGGCCCCTGGCCCACAAATTACAGTGGTTCTCCAGGACTTCCGACTTCCAGCTCTGCTCTGCAAGGTGTCGGAGCCAAGGGTGCACAAGGTTCCCCGAGGGGCTGTGGTGACACATTCCACAAGAATGGAAATGGCATCCAGCCCCCCTTTTACTGCAACTAGGAGTGCAGGGCAAAATTTTCCAGAATCACATCCTAACCCTCTCCTCCACAATCCAGTAGCAATGTCGGCTTACCTGGGAAAATATGGGAAGGAAAGGAAAAGAAGAGACTTTGACTTGTAACCTCCTGTGGGTAAAATCCTTAGCAAGGTCTGGAAGTAGAACGCTACTGAGAACTAGAGCAGAGTGACCCATCACTTGCCAGTCTGCCAGCAAGACAAGGAGTTTCACAGCTCACATTGTAATCTTGTAATCTTTGTTTGCATTGCAATCGATGAAGTCCCTTAGGCTAAGATCACTAATTTAACCAGTCCTGAGACAGAAAGCATCTCTTCCTGTACATCAGTTGAAGAGAAAAGTGATAGAATACCAAGAAGGTCCTATTTTACAGGCAGGAATAGAGCAGAAATTCAGTGCCTTCCCCAGAGCCACTGCAAAGCAAGTCTGCAGTGACAGTGGGAACTGAGGGTGAGAGAACACCTTGGGGAAAGAAAAAATGATACCACCACATGCTGGTAAAGATCAGGAGAACTGAATTTTAAAGAGAGCAGTGGGTTCAATATAAATTCTCCACTCCAATCCTCCAGGATCTTGTTTTCCCTACAGATGTGCCTAGTGACACAAAAGTAAGTTTTCATGTACAAGTCCAAGCCAGAATTACCCTGGAAGGAAGTACTTGAGAGACAAGTGCTAATACTAAAATGACAGGTTGGAATGGCAAAATAATACACAAGATCATACCTTGGGTGCAAGCCCGCAAGGGACACTGGCTGTGGGATGCACCAGTAGCAGGTCAACAGTTTTGGAAAAAGTTTATTTTCTTTGTCTCTCTTCAGGTTTCCCAGCTAATGCCCATCTCTCTTCCACGACTCAAATTTGTTGGCATGGCAAAATAGGGGTCTTTGCCTACCCCTGTTCTGCAGGGTTGCCATGGAAGCTCTTGGCCAAGGAGAGGAGAACTGTCAGCAGCAAAAGTATTTCAACTGCTGACAGGGGCAGAAAACAGAACCTCGAACCAGTTCAGCTCCAGGGAGGGGAAGGAGGGTTACCCTCTACATTCAGGCGGAATCAGACTCTACTCAGCCCAGCATTTACAACCACAGGTAAGTGGATGGCCAAAGAAATCCCTCAACACAGGCTGCAAGGGAGTGCAGAAAGCCACAAAAACACTTCTAGATTTATAAAACAACGGTGGAGGGAGCACAGGACAAGGAGGAGCAGAAGTTTTTTGTTTGACAATATCATGAATTGGGCTAAGTCTCTAGTGGCAGTGAAGAGATTTCTGGGCAATGAAACCACCTGCATGTAACAGGCAGAGAGACACACCTGCAATTCCTCCCTTCTGCTCAGCATCACTTTGAAACACAAGTCAGAATCTGACCCTGTTTTGATCAGAACTTTGCCTCAAATCATTATTGGTTCAATTTGGTTTTCTGAAATATCTTGGAATCTAAATCATCTACAAGCAAAGAGTAAATAAAGGGCCGCAGCTTGAACCTGAAATACAGACATGCTGCACCAGGGACTGGCCTGGTTAGGCTGCTTAGTCTATTAACGTGCTGGCGGTGGAAACAAATTAGAGGATTTTAAATCTGCCCACTCACTTCCAATAAACTAATGATGATGATGCTCTTCTAACAATTAATTTTGTGGCTATTTGGCATACTTGTTTCTAGATGCAGAATGGACATCTCCCTCCTTGCAGAGCCAGACATGCAGAGATTTGGTTAAGGAACAGAACAGGAAACCAGGTGAACTCAAACACTCAAATCTCTTGGGGAGCACTGGCAGCCTCTCAGACCACAAAACCCATTTGTTGCCCTCCTATAATTTGAACAGTTACAACTCAATGCAGCTCATTTGGGGTTTGTGATGGAGCTGTTTTTTGGTGTAAGAATGTTAGTGCTGCCAAAGAGAGGAGAAAGTGAGCTCTCACGTGTGTGACAGAGCCAGACACCAGTACAGTGCAGAATGCCAAGGAACGTGTACGTGTTTAGCTCCTCAGTATCCCACTGTGCAAAGCTCATAACTAGCTCACATCAGGCTTTCAGACAGCTTTGAGAACAGGTAACAGGTAGGTCCAATGGACAATATCCAAAGCATCGAATGAGCTTGAAAGAAACACGTAATGCAAACTTCAACACTGTACAGGGTGATGAAAATGAAGTAACTGAGCAAAGAGCAACATGAGGTGGATGCCATTAAACAGTGTGGTAAAGATAACGCTGTTCTGCACAACACTGACACAACATCAACCCTTCACCAAGGAAAGAAGTAAACACCTTCCCTCAGTTAGACCGCTTATAATTTACTAAAGTCTCAGTCTGAAGCAATTAATAGACAAGAACAGTCTATTTTATTCACTCAGGTAAGAGACCTTTATACACTTGCCAGCATTTTCTCTTATGCACTGGCAAAGGCTGTTGGAAGGTGTGCTGGCACTGTCAGAATCCAGCAGAAAGCTTCAATCACAACTGCCAGCCGAGGAGGTGTTAACAGCAGCAAGCCCGATCCAGAGGCACACCAACAACATTTCCATCACTAGTCCAAGCAAGGCCCAAGATAATGAGAGGCTCAGGGTGACACATGAGCCTGATCCAAAGTCATATGAGGCCAGAAGGGACCTGTAATGTCAGTCCACACACTTCAAAGCCACCTCTCACAAAAACCTGCAGGAACATTGAAATGGAGAGGTATATGCAGGGAAGGTCACTACTTTATCCATCTGAACATTCCATGTCCAGCCTCTTGAAACTTCTGATCTGCCCTGACACAAAGGTTGTTGTTGAGGAGATCTTGTCCTCATCCTCCACTGTAATGTTGTAAATCATTACAGAAGTGGCCAGACCTGCTGTCAGCTCTCGTCCTCTAACAACCAACTGCCCTGAACAAAATGCCTGATGGACAGAGAACGACTGACTAACACACAGGAGAAACAGATATATCGTTTTTAGTTTTGCTGTTTAAATGTACAGTTTTCTTAATACTTAAGTCATAGCATAAATTTAACATTCCTACAGAGCTTCAAAGATGACTGGAGGACCAGTTCATTCCACTTGTAAGCACCTTCTGCAATTGTCCTTCTAGGGAATGTCACCTGAATTAGAGAAACATGTCCATCTCCCAGGCATGCTGCTCACTTTTGACACTGCATGTTATCACCCAAATGAAGCAAGGCCAAAGTGTGTAACTTCATGGCATTTTTCTTCTTGAAACAGAAACTTTTGAAGCTGTTAGATTAATTCTAAAGACTTCACAGGAATGTGGCAGGCATCAGTGCAAAAAAAAAAAAAAAAAAATCTATGTCGGCAGCAATTTTAAAAAAAAAATTAAGCAAGTGAGACTATGAAATACAGAGAGGATCGCCCATGGTGACACATCATTCCTCTGTCCCTCTCGTAACCTCCAGGCTTCAGTCCCACTGACAGGGTTCAAGAGAGAAAACAAGCAAAGGCTGGACTTTGCCAAACCCAGAACCGCAGCACAAAGGCTTGTTCCACACAGTGAGGAATGTTGCCATGATAAGGAAGACCCAGAATATGACAGTACTGCAGTTCCATCCTGCATTGGGTGTAGTTCTTTGCTCTAGAGAAAGCTCACTTCTATTGCAAGTTCTCAAACATATCCCATCTCCAGCTGCAAACCTCTTAAATCCAATTCAGAATCCCACACAGAAGTAAACACCTGCACTTCCCAAGAACTAATCTGAGCACTGCTGAGCTAAATGGTGGATCTGTGTCTTCAGGTATCAAGTGACAATACTTTGGTTTGTCTTCAACAGCGCCCAGGTGGCACCAAGAGGAGCGTGAGACGGAGGTACAACTGCTCAAAAGATGCAGAGAAATGGGCTGCAGTGCTCAGCAGCAAACTGGGCTATGACAAATTTGCCTCTGATGCTGGCACAAGTGCTGGGCTGGAGACCACATCCCTGCTTTATCAACACTGGCTTGGCACATACTTCTTTACTTAACCCTTGTCTCCTCTACTAAATACTGACTTACAAAATAAGTCCACAAGGGACAGAGAGATCCACTGGTCGGAACAACCCTCACACCTGGGAAGCCTCTGCACTACTCCAGCACAGGCTTCCCATAGAACCCCGAGCTTGTCATCCTACCTCAGTTTCCCACACCCTTCTCAGCCGGCTGTGCAGGGGGTTGGGGAAGGGAGCAGCCTTTCCCTTCCTCACAGATATCTTTAGACACGTAGCATTAAAAATACCTTAAGCAGAGCCCACACAGGCCTGTAATACGCATAACATTGTATTTACTCAGACCCAGTATCTCTCTGAAGTGTTTCTGCAGGATCTGCCTAACGATGAAGCCACCTCTTTGCACAGGCACAAACTCACAATCCTCGCCTGACTCCCACTAAAAACATTCCCAGAAATGAACGAAGCAGAGCACGGCACGTGCACAAAGGGGCCAAGCTCCAGGGCCGAGCCCACCCAACCCACAGGATGCTGCTGGAGGCACAGCAGCTCCAAGCGTCGGCAGAGCCCGGCGCCGCTCGGCGAGATCAGCACGGCCGCGCCTCCCTCCCCTCGCCCAGCTGTTTGTTCCCGAGGGACCCTCCCCGAAGACCCCCGGCCCTGCCGGTGCTGGGCGGCCCCGGGGCGGGGG
>VYXB01000994.1:1806819-1823142 GCA_013397135.1 Pachyramphus minor
CCGCGCGCCGGCGCGGCGCCGCCCTGCGGGCCCCGGTGCCGCGGTGAGGTCAGCGCGCGCCCTGCGCATGCGCGAGGGGATGAGCCGTTACTGCGCGCGCCCCATCGCCATGGAGACGCCGCCCGGCGGGAGCGCCGGCACCGGGGAGTGCGGGGACGCGTGTTCCCGGGAATGCCAGAGCCTCGTCCCGCTTGATCGGCCCCCGAGGGCGGCTCCAGGCAGTGCCGTGCCCCTGGTTCCTGGGCCCGACCGCGGAGAAGCTCAAATGCTTTGCAAAGAATTGGCGATAGTGTGAGGGTTCAGCGCTGCCGCGCGGCTGCGCTTCAAGGCACTTTCCTCCTCTAGTGATCCCCAGTGAGGGAAACTGTTCCACAGAATCACCGACTGCGTCGGGTTGGAAGAGACCACAGGGCAGTGATGCTCGAGCAGGGAGGTCGGGCCAGATCACAGCAGGGTGATCCCAAAGCACATGGCACAGGATTGCATCCAGACGGCTCCAGATTGCTCTCCAGTGAGGGAGACTCCACAGCCCCTCTGGGCAATCTGTTCCAGTGCACCGTCACTCACACGATAGAGAAGCTCTTCCTCATATTTAGGTGGAACTCCCTGTGCTTCAGCTTCTGCCCCTTGCCTGTTGTGCTATTGCTCGGTACTCCCGTGCAGAACCTGGTTCTTCCTCCTGACCCCGCCCCCCCACTTTAGATCACATTAATGAGGTCCCCTCAGTCTTCTCATGGCTGAACAACCCCAACTCTCACCCTTTCCTCATAAGAAACATGCCCTAGTTTCTTAATCATCTTTGTTCCTCTCCACTGGACCCACTGGATGCTCCAGGAGCTCCGTGTGTCTCTGCTTTGTGCAGCCTTAGTTAAAAAGCTGCATTTAAAGGCAATGAAATCTTTCTCCTATGTGGAATGAGTTGCAGTGCTACCACTATGTAACTGAGGTGAGAATGGGAAACAAATGCCCTGTGCAGAGGCTCTTTGTCAAGACATGTTTGACAATCTTCCTCCCTGGGCTCATGACTGCTGCTTTCATGGTGGTGTAGGGAATGAACCTCCATCTTCTCTTGAACCAGCACTGTGCTTGTCTTCTGCACCTTCCCAGGTTCCCAACAAGCCTGTACTCTGAAACATCAAAAGAGTTCATAGGCGAGCACTGTATGTGGAACAAATGGTTCATTTTCATTCATAACTTCTTGAAATAATAATGGCTTTCTCCTTGGCTCACAATTTCGGCACAGAAATTGCTTTTGACAAGCCCTCTCCAAATAATCCTAGATTTTGTAATTTGTTCCTTTCCTCCCTCAGGTTTCAGAGCAATACATAAACTGCTGCTTTGAGTGAAGCCATCGGCACAGGCTGCACGTAAGTTCTGGCACAGGCTGCACAGATGTCAAGAGAAAGCTGGGGATATTAGTGCTTAAAAGGATGTCAGCTCTGGGTAAACTGAGAGCAGGTGATTACAAACCAGCTTTAGAAATTACCATGGTTCTCACCCCCAGGCAGTAGCTAATCTCCTGAGAGCCCTAACTGGCTAAGCACTACCCACAGTAGAGACACAGCAGCTCTGCTTCACCTATTGTGGCTTCCCAGTCCCTATGTTACCATCGCTTTGCACCTGGAGGAGTCACAGGTCCTGTGCCGAGTTCTTTCCCTCCCTAGTTGGGCAGTTCTGCAACCAGGACTCCAGTTGTTTTCCCTGCTCTAAGTCTGCAGTCTCCCAAGAGCAGCTGATGACAGAGGTCATGGGTACATTAATAAAGGACCAATCCTTCCACTTCTTCTGGATCTGCTACAACTACAGGCAAAGTTCTCTCAGCCACTAGATAGTTCCCTCTGTTCCCAAAATACCATCACAATCCATTTTGAGCAAGAAAATTAGATAAAGACTGAATAGTTCTAAGTTAGCTGAATTACAATAAGCAATATTTAATTTCATTTTAGTAAGAAGTCAGTAATTGTGTATCACATTTGCTATGAATTCATTCTCTTCAGTAGTGCCATACAGAGGCATCTACTTTGGAAATTTCCTAATATTCCCTCTGATGTAATTGTATGTTGGCCCTTTCTTCACAGATTCTTACTTTTGGTGATTTTACAGTCACTGTTTGGCAGCCTAAAGCTTCATAAAGAAATGCTGAGGAACACAGCTGGCGTAGTTTTTAAGTATTTTTTCTCCACTGCTAGATAACAGTTGCATAGAAAAGATGTTTTTTATTTTCTTTTTTGTTGCAAGACTTCAGCGGAAAACTGCACGAAACTTAAAAGCTTCCTCACTGTTCAATTAACAAAAAGATTGTGGACATGGTCTTTTTCTATGTGTTTTCTTCACATTTTTATTACAAAACAGGTAAAGTCTCTGCACAGAAATAAATCTGTCACCTAATCAGCTCTAATGTTGTGATTTTTTTTCCCTGTTATTACATGACTGTTTCCTTGGCTCCTTTCAAAGACTTTTAGAACCATTTCTGCCTATATTTAAGATAACCAAACTGTTCCATGAGCAGCAGCACCAGTGATGCCTGGTTTCCCACAGATCTAGGTTTTTTATCCCTCTAATCTGCCCTGTTCTCTCAGCAGCCTGTGACAGTCCCCTCCAAGGGGACACAGGCAGCACAGTGTACACGTGCACATCGAAGGGCAGCCTTCTGCCAAAGGGATCACACCATGCCTGAGCTCCCCTCCTGCCTTCCCCTGAGGCTGGCAATCATTATTTCTCTCTTCCAGTTCTCATGAAACTTGAGATTCTTTCCTCCCCCCTAAATGTTGAGAAGGAAAAAGGAGGAGGCTAGCCTGACAGCTGAACAGGAGCAGACAGACAGACTGATCACATTAAGCCTCATTTTCACTGGAAAAATAAGTCCAAGATACATTGTAACTTGCAAGCTTTCTTCAAATTTTTTAGAAAGGAGGTGAAGGCATTTTTCTGATTCTTGCCCTTTAGGTTTCTTAACATTAATCTTAATATTCTTCAGTTCTGCTCAGATGAGGTTCTGGATTACCCTGCACAGTACATTGACTTTCCCAGGGATATCCATCTCCTTTAGTTCAAGCACACCTACAGTAGATCTGCACACCCATTGCCTGTGATGGCTCTCATTGGAAACCCACCATGAGGGCACATCAGCATACTCCAAGGGCAACCAGAGCTACGCTTCTGGATGGAACCCAATCTACAGAGATAATTCAGCTTCCCCAAAGTTGTTGTTAGGTAACAACTATGCTATTGCTAACTAGTCCTTGGAGATTTATCCTGGGGTGCAGAAAGGATTCTCTAAATGAAGAAAACAGCAGCAACCACTGGAAGAGCTGCTACCATCACATGTGACTGCTTGACAAGGCCTTCACTAGCAGTGGCTCAACAGCAGGCATTTGGCAGTACATAACATACATATACATAACACACCTAATAAAAGGTACTTTTCACTACTCTCATTTCTGAAACATATCCACTTACTTACCTGTCTCACAGGTGGATCTCCGAAACAAACAGACTAGTGCAGAAGAAAGGTAGGAACATCTGTCTCCCAAGAGGATACTGTTCCCAGGGAGGCAGTGTGTATCTCTCTAATCAGTCCACCTGCAAAGTACATTACTCCCTGCTTGTTGAGAAAGGTCTGGTTCCACACAAGCAGGTGTGTGCCTATCCACGTGCAAAACAAGTCCACATGCAGGGTGAAACACAAGATGAACTCAGGGATATCTGCAGCAAGGGCACAGAAAGTTTTAAGTAAGGGCAAAGCAAAGTCAGAAAGCTTTTTAAAATAAAGAAATGTAAGACTAGCTTTCAATTACCCGCTCTGCTCTTTTGAACAAAAACCCATCAATAAAACAGAACTAGTGGGAAGTAGAGGGATGGACTGGCTCTATTTCAACAGAAACACTGACTATGCCTGAGTGATCTGTCTTCCCCTTTCCTTCAGGGTCCTTTTGCACAACATCTGCTCAGGAATCTGAGGGCCGAGTGCTCCAAGGAGAAATGTGATTATTTAAGAATGACAGTATGATGATGTAGCTGCCCATGAGAGCAGAGGACAGCAGCATCAAAACCTGGCTGTCCTTGAGTTGCTTCTCTAGAGTTGAGCACATCACCATGCAGACTTAGAAAGCCACATTTCCTTTATGTGCTGTCCCAACTTGACTACTTGCATGGCTGAGGGGGAGAATGGCTTCACTTGACTCGATGTAGCATTGCATCTCTCCCTTTGCCATCTCCTGGCACTTAAATCCCCTGAACACATCACCTGAACACACTCATGCAGTGCTAAGGAGAAGGCTGGACTGCTGCTGGCAGATAAATACCATGGGCCAACACAAGGAGAAGCCCAGGTACCCAGCTTCTGAGTGCTGCTGATCCCACTCTGGCACAGGCTCCTTGTGTGACTCACCTCTTCTACCACTCACTTACCTGTGAAACAGGGAACGAACTCATCCATACTGTGTGAGAACTTGAAACAGGGAAAGCACTAGTAATGCAGATCAACATTAAATTTAGTAATTACTCACTCTTTCCTTTGCACATGACAGTTGTCACAGCCCCAGATTTGAGCACTTTCAGCTCACACAATGTGCTCCTGCACTGCTATCTTTAATTGGCACTTTCCTGCCAAGCCTCAGCGTTTTGCGTCGGACTTTTTCCACGTGAGAGCTGCCACGAACAAAGCATCCCACTGACCCACTTAACTCCCACGTGAAGGCACATGAAGCTGCGCTTCAGTCACCAAACAGAAAAGAAAATGCAAAAGCAGAAGGCTTTGATTAAAGGGAAGTGAGCAAATGGCTTCGAGGCTCATCGTGTGCACATGGGCACGTCTGCGTGTGTTCACTTCTTGCAGACATTTGGCCACCCAAGGAGAAACATCACATACAAAGCAGGTAGTCTTCATGAAGTGTGATTTGGGTTTGATTAGAGATTTCCCATTGGCATGAAGGTCCTGTAAGCCAGGCGACATCCCCACGGGCCTCTTCCCCTGACCTGGAGTGACTGCCTCCAGGAAGGCAGGGAACAGTTCATTCTCCCTGACCAAAACATCAAGGAAGGTACCAATTAGTGTTAATTGTGGAATTCTTTGTTTTGTGACTGAAGCCTGAGCTTAAACCCCCCAAAACTGAACACAGACTACTGGCAACAATCTACCACCCTTTCTGAGCTGTGTTAGAATTAATGCAGTAGCCTAGAAGATGATCTCTGGTCTTACCAAGGCATGGGCACTAGGTCTTGTATTTGTATCTGAGACTGTATTTTTCCTGGCTGCCCTCAGGCCCCTGGGAAGAGACGTTTACAGGTCAAACTTACAAGAGTCCTATTTTTGTCTTGCACTTAAATTTACATTAAACAACATTTCAGTCCCATTTCCTCTTCCCTCATAATTTCCCATTTACACTGTTTCAAATGGATTTACCTCTTCCTGTACTTGTTTTCTGTAGTCATCTGCTGATGTTATTATATCTTTTTTCCACCACCCAAACATAATTATGATCATATTTTTTTTTTATACTTGCATATCACACGTGCACATACCTTAGCAGCATGGGTTCTTTCAATCTTTGAAAAACATTTCCTTTTTATCCTCACCCAAATATTAAGCCAACTGGAAAGTGACACATCAAGGTTAGGAATGCAGTCTGCTCCTGACAAGGAAAAAATGCTGAGCTTTGCAAGAAAGGCTAAGTGGATTAAGATCCTTTTTAAAGATTAGGTCACCCTTCACCCCAAATGCAGATTTCTACTGAAATTAATGGAAGCTTTTACAGAATGCAATGGAAAGGCTGACATTGAATGGCAACACAGCAAACATACACTGGCAGCTCACCCAAAACCAATTGTCCAATTCACCAACCCCAAATGAGTCTTAACAACCGATTGATTCTATACTATATATTAACACGGTGGGATTTCATCTTGTAAAATTATGAGCTGATGGGGAAAAAAAGCTGAGCTAGTAGTTCTCAGGTTAAAAACTTGCACTGTGATTCATCAGATGTGGCTGCACTGACATTACACCAACAGACAGGTTTGCCTTAGGAGAATCTGTAATCACTCTGAAACTAGCCCCTTGCATTTGCATAGCTCTTGCCAGACCAGTCACAAACCTCCAGCAGCTCCAAACCTGGAATTTGTTTTTCAGGATACAATTAAATAGAATGCACTTTAAGCAATGTCCAGTTAATAAATTGCAAACACCACAGCTTTGTGTGGGATACCTGAGGGAGAAGCCTTATAGATTTGTCTTACTGTCTTCCTCTACCCATTGTGTCTGGCCAGATGAACCCAGCCCTTGTAACAGGCAGACCTGCAAACATAGCCCAGCACCTGAAAATCACACCAGATCCCTTCCAGCTCTCACATTAACAGAAATAAAAATGCTGCAGGCAACAAAGCAGCTGTGCTGCTGCTGCACAGCTGGCACAGACCCTGCTCACCCCCACTGCAGGCTGCCTCCTGCGAGAAACAGTAACTGAGTACAGGAGCAAGAGGTAAAGTACTGCCTTCACTCTCAAAATGAGGCAACGCTTTCAGCCTTTCGAAGCCACCCTGACAGAAGTAACTTACTTCCCTGCTTTTTTAAAAAATGAAAGACAACACACAAGCAAACTTGTTGGGTTTGTGCAAGCCCTTGTGGGAAACCAGCAGCAACACCACACTATGGAGCAAGCAGCCTGATTTCCAGGTCTGTACCTGCTCACCAAGCCTCCTCTCAGTCAGCACTGGAAAAATGCACAGAAAAAAAAAACAGGGCTTTCCAAAATCATGACCATAAAACCCAGATTTTTTTTTCTCCTTCCTGTTCTTTAAAACAACAAGTTTCAAATCCAGGCCAGGCCCTAGACTCCATGTAATGGGTCAAGTGCAGGGTCAAATGTGCAACCAGGGAAAGGAAGTGACCCCAGTGCCTTACTGTCTCAAAGTCCTGCAGTGTTCATCCTCCCAATCCTGCCTGGTCCCTTCAGCAACAAATTTGAAAACAATTATAAACCAGCATTTTCTTCCTCATTCAGAGCCAAGATTTATGTAGGAGCTTCTCTGTAGTTTATCCTTTGCCAGCACAGAAGAGCCACATGATTACTGGCCACAACTAGTCCAAGCCTCCCAGGACAGCCAAGACCTCTGCCCCTGCCATATGCTCAATTAGTGCTGGGTGGGAGAAGTGATGAGAGGTCTTGCTGCACCCTGCATGGGAGAAAGTGCTTCACTTCAAGAATTCTCACTCACACAGTTAGCCATGTCTTCAGCTGGCTCTGACAGCTGCTGGCCTTGGGCAGGGAGGGATGTGCCTGCCTTAGCCATGCCAGGCAGCAGCTCAGAATGGCCTCTCCACTGTTCCAGCAGCACCCTGGGGTGGTCCCCAACATATCTCTGGCTAAGAAAGTGCAGATTATTGCTGCCTAGAGTTGAATGTTTCAAGAATTTGCGGGTTAATTGTAAACTCAGGGAAGCAGGATGCATTTGAACAGTGTCTTGGACAATGAAGGAGCCTGTTCCAAGAGGACTCATGGGTATTCCTGGAAAACGTGTAATGGAGATCACATTCACTCTGTTCCTGTTACCTGCTTGTCCAGCTTTCACCTGCAACACCCTGCCCAGGGCAGAGATGTGCACAGCATCTCACACAGCATAGCCCTACCCTGGGCAGCTGCATCCCACAGCAAAGTGAGAACCAAACACCCCAGCACTCTGAAGGGAAAGCTGGGAGAGCGGGAATTGGCTAGAGGCACCCTCTGCCTCGCTGGTGCATTACTTGAGAGGAGAGCATGTCACCCCTCAGAGCCATGCCCAAGTCCTCCCTTGCACCATGAGCTGTTTGCAGGCAGGTTTTAGCCTTGTTCCTCGGGGCTGCAGCCATTTGAAAAGCCAGGTATGCAAGCAAACAGGCTTGGTACTGGCAAGAGCAAGTGTCACTTGCCCAGCTTGCTCTGCTCCTCCACTCTGATCATGAGCAAGCACCAGTACCAGTGTGGCTGCACCACACTCCTTATGCTCTGTGCAGCCCAGGCATCCCACAGTACATCTGACAGGCAAAACAACTCAGGAAACATAAACCTGCATCTTTAATTTTGAGCAGTCTAACATTGCCAAATGCACCAGTGCCTTTTTCTTGAGAGGTGAATATTGGCTTCATCATTCCTTTCTCCCCTCTGTCTCACAGCCAATTCTGCTTTTCTCCCCCACCCTCCCCAACCCCCATATTTCTTATACTTCCAGTACTTCATATGCTGGGAAATGCTGAGCACTCTTAAAAACAGCTCCCCCTCCTGCAAAACAGAGAAATTGTAATAAATGAGTGTAAATTAGCAGGTTTGTCTGGCACCTAAGTGTTTTTGAAGCTTGAAAACAGTAATACATATGTAAGTGCTCAGCAAAACAGCTCGACAAAGTCATTCATTACTGAAAGGCAGAACACTTGCAAGTCATGCCTTGAAACCACAGCCCCAACACTCCAAGTATCCCAGCAAAAACAACTCAGAGCTTGCCCTAAAATCAGTGGCCAGGAGGTTTGTGTTTGTCCAAGACAAATGATCAAACGACTGGAGAGATGAGAAATTAAAATCAGTGCAGGGACTGGGGCATAACTCATGACACAGCATGTCTGTCCACTTGCTATGGAAACTATGTTTGGCAAGTATCAGGTATCTGAATTTCTGCTTACGTACATCTCCCTGGACAGCAGTATATTAATAACACAGGCAGCCTAAAAACAGAAACTATCACCAAGAAAAGCTGCACTTCTGCCCAGAGTTCCTTGCTATAGCCTGGGTATTGTTGTGCTTTACTCAAACAAAACAGAATTTTATTTCCTTGCTTTTCAGAATTGCCGTCTAAGCTGATCTCAATTGAAGGAAGATGAACAAACAAAAGGAAGGGAAAGGAAAATTACAGCAGGAAGCAACCCTTATTGTAAGCACAGCTTTCTTGAATGTCTTCCCATCAAGGCTCACACTGCTATGTGCACATGGAGAGTCAGCAGCAGCCAGGGTATTGGCTTAAAGGCATAAACCTTTCCAAGAGACCTGCAGAAGCCAAAGCCCCTGGAAGCTCATGCAGCCAGACAGGATAGCCCTGGCACTGCAAGCAGCATGAAAAGAATCCACGGAGCCAAACACAGAAGAGAGCCACACGTGGACACAGGCAGGGGCAGAACAGTGGGCACAGAGAGGAGCACAGCAACAGAAGCAAAGTAAGAACAAAGCAACTCCAGGTTCAAAATGCAGGCCAAAGGGATGGGAAGCACAGGAAAGGAGATGCTCAGCCTTTGGTGAACATGGAACTGCACTGGAGAAATTACTCTAGATAAACTTATGTTTTCTTAAGAGCAGCTTTAACTTGACAGCCTAGGAAGGAGCAGCACCGCAGAAACGGGCGTATTTGGTTAAGATCCATACCAGCTTTCTTACATATTCTTAAACCCTGTTAGAGACACGAGTTACACCAATGCAGCCAGTCACTCCAAACTGCCTGGACAAGACGGGTTTCTTCATAAACCGAGACGTCATTTGCCAGGAAACCTTGTGCTGCAGTGTAAGTTCACTGCTGAGGAGTGCTGCCCCCCGGTGTCAGGCTGTGTCCGAGACATTCAGCTCCCGGCAGGAGAAAGTCCAGCCACATTTCTAGTTCATTCTGACCCAACAGCCATCTTTATTTGCCCAACACACAGTTGGGAGCACGGATTTTAAAAGAAATGGCTTTTCTTCTGCTGCTCTCTGCTGTATGATGTCAAGCTAGAAGTTCTTTCAGAACTGTGCATCAGTTATGAACAGATAAGCAATTTCTGCCATTTATTCTGATCATGTGTATCTCACATCTTAGCTGAGGACTTATTTTCCACAGATTTGAGGTACAAGCACTGCCTGTTTCACATCAAACAATCCAGAGGGAAGAAAGCCTGCAGATGTATCCAGCAACACTGCTATTAAAAGGCAAGGAGTGTCCATGACCAGTGGGCTGGTGAACTGATTTCTCTGCCATACCCAAGGTGACAAGTGTTTGATATAAAGACACACTCACCCAAGTGGCTTCCTGGACAGTTTAGGGTGACAAAGGAGAATGGTCTAATTTGAGTCACCAAGAGAACGTTATTAGTGGCCAGACTTCGCGAACGAAGATCTGAGGAAGGTCTTTGTACGCCTTCCAGCCTGCGCATTGGATTTATTTTAGGTGGGACACAGTGCGCGCAGAACTGAGCCCACCCTTTAATCCTGAGGTTCGTCTGCCGGGGCCAAGCGAGCTTGGACAGTGGCAGCGAGGTCCTCAGGACGTAGGTGGATTGCCTTACAAGGCTAACGGGCTCCGCCTACCCGGGGA
Source organism: Pachyramphus minor (assembly GCA_013397135.1). Classification (NCBI taxonomy): domain Eukaryota; kingdom Metazoa; phylum Chordata; class Aves; order Passeriformes; family Tyrannidae; genus Pachyramphus; species Pachyramphus minor. The sequence continues at coordinate 1,817,122 of VYXB01000994.1, forward strand.
GTTTCCCCGACCGGGAATCGAACCCGGGCCTCGGCAGTTAAAGTGCCGTGTCCTTAACCACTAGACCACCAGGGGCTCCCGAACGTTATTACATCCTCATGATTATTCAAAGTGATCAGGCCAGATAGGTCAGGATTAGCCAGGCCAATGGTTTAGATTTCTTCTCCTCTTCCAGGACTCCAAGTGTTAAATTAGCCAGGGAATTAGTGCCAGCCACCTACCCGAGCAGCCAGTTATTACCACCTGGGCTTCCCTCTGAAACCTTCTGCCAAACCTGACCTGCAGCCAACAGCAGCAGAGACTGTCTAATCTCAGACAACAAAAGATCATGGTTAAGTAGGTGCCACAGAACCAAAAATGGAATTTCTACAGGTATCAGATTTGCAACAAAACCCAAATTCTAAGTTCACAGTCAAACTGCCCTTTCAAACAGGACTGGATATCTGCCATCAGCTCTATGACAAGCTAGCTGGAACAAAAATAAATCTTAATGCACAACAAAAAGCTACACGCAATTCTCTGAATTCATACTATTGGTGACAAAAACCTGCCTTCCTACTCCTGGTTCACTGACCCAGATGTTTATTGCAATGTGCTTATCACCCCCTGAAGCAGGAGGTACCCATGTTTCATGCAGGCAGTGAAACTGAAATGCAGGGACAAGCTGCTGCAGGGACAGAGGACAACAGAACTGCCAAAAGAACCCAGACTGCTCTGATTACTGATGCATCTTCTCAAAAAGCCTGGCTCACTCCGAGAACAGCTGTACCTAAGCCAGTTGTCACCATTTGCTTCTCTCCATAGCTCAACAAGAAGTCCCTCTAAAAGCAGCCACACTTTGCAGGTCCTTGAATATTTTCTGAACCAGGCAATAGCACATTTGTGGCACACAAAACCCTGGAGAATTAGGAAGTTACCTTTGCCTGGCCCGCCCAGAGGTAAAGCAGTACGTCAGCAGGTGCCATCTGGGACCTCTGCAGAGGGAAACGCCCTTTACAGAAGTGGGTGAGGAATGAACGTGACTCGCTGAGCCACCAGCCAACAGCTCTGTCACCCCATGTCCTCCATAGCAGGGAACACTGAAACACAAATCTTTGGCCTACACAGGGAAAGGAATGGGAATCTTGAATGTGAGTGACTTGACCCATTTGACTCTGTCTCTTCTCCGCATCTTCCTAATCCAAGGCCTTTCCAAGCTCTCTGCAACCACTCCATATCCTGGCAAAGGCAGTTTCCCAGGCATTGCTGAGAGCAAGGCTGAAAGACACTGGCTTGCTCAGGCAGTGTCTGCCCTGGACAGTACACGCAGATGTTGACTAATCACAAACAAGAGATGAAATTCATTGAATGTCTTTCTTGGGGAAAAAAAATCTCTCACCCTCTATTTGTACAAAATGTGAGAGAACTCACATGAAACACAGACATTGGGTTAAACAGAAGAAACACTACCAGAGCCAACAAAGTTGAAAAATGTTTTGTTTTTTTTAATAACCTATCATTAATGATAAATCCAAGATACACTGGCTTTCCTCAGCAAGCTCTGAACGGACAGCCTCACATTTTCTTTCCAAACAGTGAGTGCTAGAATCAAGTTACAGAACGAACTGAAGGTTCCAGCACGACTGTAGCCATGTCACAGCACAGGCACTTGCGAGCACAAAGTCAAGAAAATCTTCAAAGGCAGAGAAGACCATAGGTCCCCTGATAGCTACACCAGAGGGGGAGGATTTGTGAACAGTCCTTGCCTAAGAAAGACTGAAACAGTCTAGTCAGGATGAACAGAGCCAGGGCAGCAGAACCACCAGAAGGTACACCTCAACAGTTTTTAAGTTGAGGGAAAACATGGCTACAGCCCCTAAAATTTTAAGTCTATTTCTGTATCTTCAGGTTTGGTCTTTTCTTTGGCTGCTTCTCTGGCCTCTGCACAGAGTTCTTAACACTGGCAGGGGGCAGTCGGAGAGTTACTTCATCATCCTCTGCATCATCATCCACCTGAGCAGCTTTCCGGCGCTCGAGCACTGCTGGAGTACAGACTGGAGTAGGATCCTGAAGAGATCAGAAAAACATGATTCACTGCAAAGCCACCTGCCAGAGAAAGTTGTCACTGCTCCTGTGGTATCACAAGGCACCTCAGTCCACCTCTCCTTCAGAATTTCCACATATTAAGGAAAATTGGTTTTTTAAATATTATTTCTTCGGACAACAGTGTCATCCTCAAAAAAGTGTACATGAAAGGCAAATGTAAATTACTTCACATTTTCTAACAAGTCATTATGCACATTTGCTTTCTAAGCTTTGTATCTCCTGACTCAAAGCACCAAGAAAGCCAAGAGGAAAAGAATCAGGGTGACAGGGTGAAGTATAATTGAGATTGGCATACAGAAATTCCACAATCAAGCCCCCAGCAGAGCTGAAACATCCCAGCTTTGTTATCTCAGTAAGACCTCAGAACTCAGCTGACAGAATGTACAAGTTATTCCTCACAATCAGCCATGTCCCAATTATTACAAGCAAATCCAGCAACATTCAAAATTAAAAAAACACAAAACCAACTCACAACAGTGATGAAACAAAAGTTCACACCTTACAGACCTTTTTAGACAGTCAGTATCCCAAATCTCAAGCCTGATGACCTGAACTTCCCCTTCATGCTACTGCTGCTCTTAGCTGGCGTTTGTTTCCAAAACACCAAATACCATGCCTGAAGAGCATGGGGTAGAAGGGACAGCACAGTAGGTGAATGTGGACACACTGCACTAGACTGTGTTAACAGTTCAACTTCCCTTTTACCAAAATAGGCTGGCACTGTAACGCAGGGCAGACCAAGAGCAGGATTCCAGCAAGGAGATCATTTTATACCAGGTTAAAGCACAGGTGTAGGTGGTGAACAGGTGCCTGTCCCCAGCAGAGTGAGTGCTGAACAGCCAAAGTTGACAGCAGGCCCACCAGTACCTGGGGCCACCATGGGATAGGCACTGCTGGTTACAAGATGCTGAGCAGAAGCCCTTGCTGCTGAACACTCCCACAGGAGAAAGAACAGAGATCATTCAACCACCCTCCCCTGTTCAAGAGTGTTAATGCATCTCAAAGGAGCTACTGGCACAAAAATCTCTCAAGCAAACAATGTCAAGGTTTTTGAAATCAAGATGAAGATGCCAGCTGCAGACTTGAAACATCTGCCCTGCTGTGAATGAAGGAGTGTGGTACTGGACACCACCAGGACTGGTCCGTCTTACCTGGCTCGTCAAAGAAATGTTCAGTTTTGATTTCTTGGATGTTTTAACTTTTTTCCTCTTTTTGCAAAGGGCCTGTGTAGCCTAGGAAGTAAGAAAGATCAAGTGGATCACTACAAACTGCCTTGTGTGAAGTTGCAAACAGTAATTTACCAGTCCACAGGCTTCTTTGTTACAGTAAACAGTTTAGAGTAATACATTGACTGACACAGAGGTGATCTGGTTTGAACAAAAACATCCAAAGCAACACAAGAAAAGCTGCTCCTGTGCATTTTAAAAACACACCATGTTAAACATCATTGCTTACAACTCAAGCACTTCTCCCAAGCCCTCTGAAGAGGAGTGACATCCCGGTTAGTGTGGGCAGGGGTTGTGGACGGAAGCTCTGGGCTTGGGACCTGCCTTCAAACTCCACCCTGCCAAAGCCTCCCACAGGGCTCAGGCAAAGCCCCTGCTGCTCTCCAGTGACCTGCACTCTAGTATTAAGCCACAGAATATCCAACTGCTTGTACCTCCCTGAGGCTCCAGCACTTTTGCCAGTTCCACACAAAACAGGTCATTTTCTTGTATTCAGCACAGCCCTAGAAACACATTTTGCACAAAACACTCACGGAAACGGTGCCAGACTTACGAATCCTGGGAAGTCATAATCAAGCCCCTTTTCAGCCAGCCTCTTCCGTAAGAGCCTCTCCTTGCGCAGCAGCCGCTTTGTCATCCTGGCCTTCTCCACCAGGGAGCGGATCCTGTTGTACCGCCGCACCGCCGGCTGGGAAGGCTTCCGGAATATTTTGTCGCAGTTTTTGAAGAGGTCCTCATGGACCCTTTCGGGAGGTAAGAACTGACCTGCACCACAAACACGGGACAGGAGGTCACGGCAGAGCTCCCCTTCTCCCCAAACACACCCACACGACGCCGCTCACTCCCTGTGACAACACTGATGTCACTGGTGCAGCACCTCATCAACACAGAACATGTAACTGAACACTCAGTCACTGGGAGAACTGATGAAAGACAGGTGGAAAGAACACTTCTTCAGTTTCACCCAGAGAAATCAGAGATAATTGTTTTACAACAACACAGAGCTCATATTCCTTTACAAAGCAAGTGTTACTGTCTGAGGAATGTCTGAGAAACTCACTGATTTCATTAATCTTGTAGTCAAAAAAGCTCCTTATGCCTGACCTTACAGACAGCAGCTGTAACAGTTACAAACGACAAGGAGTTTCTACATTTGCTGCCTCCACAGCAAACCCAACCATTTCCTGAGATTTCATGTTACACGATCACACCGTGAGCATTATCAGCCCAGAGGAAAAAACAGCAGTGGTGACCACAGGGCTGCAGAGGGTCTTCTTCATACATGAAGAAAGGGACAGAAGGAAAGGATGGAAAGCTTAATCCCACAGAAAATACTTTTGGGACAAAACTTCATTAAAACCCCCTACTGTTCTGTGAACAGTCTGGAAAAAAAAAAAAAATCAGAAATACCTCTGAATTTCCTTTCCACATTAGAGGACTTACACTTCAGCTGATACTTACACTTGAGCAGTCTTTCAGAAAACAGGTAGTTGTTCATTGTGTCTGCAACAATCTTGGCCACATCATCACACTCAAACTCTATAAATGCATAGCCTTTGCTGGCTCCAGTCTGCGAAGTGACAACAGAGAGACACCTGAAACAGTGCTTTGGTACCTGAAGAGCTCTATTAAAATTACTTTATTCTTCCAAAATCATAACCCCTTATCAGCTCAACACAAGTAATTTCAAAAAGCTCAGTGAAATAATGATAAGCACTAATGATAGTCCTAAATTGGTATTATGTTATTTGTAAAATACGTGTTTGCACATTAAATAAACGGCTCACCAGCAGCAACTTGTTAAACAACGCAGCTGCCACTCGTTGCTAGTGTTGTGTGGTTGTTACCAAGCTTATTGTAGAAGTCTCATAACGTGATGGCAAATCCAGAAACGAGAAGAATAATTGAACATAAAGCAACAAGAAACCTAAAGCGGAATCGTGACGTTTCGCGTTGCACCTCGAATTGATGCGCTCTGGCAACACCCCCCACAGAAGGAAACTTAGGGAAAAATGGGGCGCAGGAGTCGCGGCCGAGCCGCCCGTGCGCAGTGGGGGTCAGAGCCCGGCGCTGCCGGGAACGCGGGCAGAGGGGACTGCGGAGGAGCCTCCGGGCGCGGCCGCCTCTGCTTCTGCTCCGGGACGGCTGCTGGTGCGAGGAGGGAGCCCGGGGGGTCACACAGCCCGCCCGGCCCAGCCGCAGGCGGGCAGGTTTGAGGGCTCTGCCGCGCCCCGGCCACGGTCGGGCGGCGGCCGCAGTTTCTCCAAAAAGCTCTTACTCCTGGAGAGCCGGAGCCGCGTCACCGTCCCGAACTGCCCGAAGTACTCGCGGAGCTGCGGCTCGCAGAGGCCACGCGGGAGGTGCCCCACGAACACCACGCCGCGCGTCAGCTCCTCCTGCGGGCACAGCGCGGCCGCGTCAGAACAGGACGGAACAGGACGGGACAGGACGGAACCCCCCGCGCCACCCCCGCCCCGCCGCGCCACTCACCTTGGCCGCCCGCTTGTTGCGGGAGCGCTGCACCTTCTGCTGGAACTCGCGCTGCAGCCGCGGCTCCAGCGCCAGAAGCGACGGGGCCTTCACAGCCTCCGTCTCCATGGCCGCCATGCTGCCTCCGCCGGAAGGGCGTCACTGCCCTCGCGCCGCGCCGCGCGCCCGGACGCCGTCTCCCAGCAACGGGGCCCTCGCGTGGCCCAGCGGGGCCCGGCCC